>CABFON010000001.1:0-63680 GCA_900683695.1 Echinococcus oligarthrus
CAGTATGTGTCCTTCAACTCCCACTCCATGCTGATAACGGGTTTCCTCCTTGCCGCAGTACAGTCCTACTGATGCACACATAGTAACAAGGAGCTTACATTGGAATGCGTATTCTCGTCTTCTGTAAACAGGTTTCCATCTGTCTAATTCTGCTAGTCGGATGAAGTTGAACTGTTTGTGAGACCGAGGACTGTGGAGGGTGATGTATCTAAGTGGCTTGCTGCGGTGGTTGAATGGTGTTCCTAGCCTATTTTTATTGCTAAATTTCAGAAACAACAGTAGTGGCAGCGGTCTACATGATATGAAGATAGTGCTCGGTTACACAATGGTAGGAAATAGAATCGATGATGAGGTTGGAAGTATAACTTGGGAGAATGACCTCGTGGTTATTAAAGACTTGCCTAGATTGCTACCGTTTAACGATGTTGAAGCATATCTGCTGATGGGTGCTGTAAGTGCGGCTGCCCTCAGTTTCAACTGATGGATGCATTAACACCTCCTCAAATGTCGGTCTTTTCTCGATGATATGCCGTCAGTCCTAGGTAGATGGATGGGTTAGGGATAAATTTGTAAATGTTAGGTAAGAAATAGTGCAAAAGGACAAAGCAGGTGCTTGGCAAATGCGGCAATTTTATGTTTGACATTATCAGTACTTGGAATCTCCTATCAAGCATGCATTTGTGGAGTCAAACAAAGTAAAGATCACGATGAGTTGCCTCAAATGGCAATGAATGACAAGAATCGAGCAAAATTTGGAAAAAAATGTAGAGAATTGAAGGTAGCTGCATTTTTGATTCCATATTACAAATCTTCCTTTAGAATTCCTAGCGTTTTCTAAATTTACTTGCATTGCGGAAATTCCTTGCATTTTGACATAGTTAGACCTTCAGTTTTGCCATATCATACTAAATGTCTCTGAGAGGCAACCGTGGATTATGCCTCCTGCTCTGTACTGATCGTGATGACAATTTCTCTTACAAGTACTCTCGTATGTTTTGGGATGTTGTATGTGACTTCAGGAGGATGCCGAGCTGAATGTGACGCGATTGTTTCTCGAAACAGCCAAAGTCCACGAGCCGTCGGAACAGTCACTTCTGTGTATTTTGATAAAAGTCTGTCTGAGGGGCAAAGGAAGGGAAGCAAATTCGTGAGGTTGTTGAGAACACGTTTGAAGTATATGGATAACATCCTCAAAGGTTCTTGTTCAAAGAACTGCCCCAAATTGCATTATTCCCATCCAAGCAGATACAGGCCAGTCGCGAATTTCAGCCCTGACAACTTTTAACTTCTCAAAGCAAATGCCTGATCTCCGGAGCTCATCACTCCTGCTTAAAACATGTTTTTACCCTTCAGTTGTCCATTCTACTTCCCCTGAGACAACGAGACTGTGCAATGCCAAAGAGTCATTGCTGCCACATTCGGGCAATGTACTGAGCCTACCTAGAAAGCCTAATATTTTAAATCACTAGATGGTCAATTTGGTAGTGATTGATGGAAGCAATAGCAGTCTATATGCATGGCAGATTGGGTTCATTGAAAACACCACAGCAGCCTACAATGAGTGAACTGCTTGCGTAGTAACGTGTACACTCTTTATCTTCGGTTATCCACTCACTTATATTGTTTCCGTATGAAGACTTATTCTTCTCTCACCACAAACTTTGGCCCGTATTCTTACATAGGCTCTTTGTATGCAATATTGTGCATAGATGTTGGGATTAAAATAAGCCATTTAATGGCATGGGAAAGTTGTTTTTACTAATTTTAATTAGAAATGAGGCATAAAATTACTGCTCCTTTAAATAGAATCTCACAAACCGTTTATTTTCTTTTGTATTGTCACGGTAATTTCTGTGCAAGGTTTGGGCTAGGTAGTTAATTAATTCTCTTGATGCTTCTCTCCTATAATGTGAAGTGTCTTTCATGACATGACAGTGACTTCCTAACACTTCTGTACATTAGCAGTGTATGTTTACACATAGTACTTTAGCTTGTTATGACCTTAAAGAAGATTTGAGTTGCCGCAAGAGTGCACAAATCATTGCATTTCAATATTTAGCTTTGCAAGAACCCGCAAAGGCTTCGTTACTCCCAAACACTAAGAATGTTCTTAACACCTCTTTCATCCTGGTTATGTCTACCAAAAAGCAGGCTACTGATTGAATTTAACTGCCCAGAGGTAGCCCTTTTCTATCAGATAGTTTAATAAACAAAGGCTTTGCTTCAATCATTTTATCGGTTAAACATTTATCATCTTAGAATAGTGAAATTCGGTAACTATCTTCACAAGGCTCCTTCTTGTTTGTGTTTCCTGCATAGGTATATGTGGGCACTGCGAGCGAGCCTAATGAACTCACGAAACGATGAGCAATAACTAAAGTGTTGAGAAAAGTGTCAACTACATCTGCCATGGCACTTGGAAGAGCCACCACAACCCTTTGCTAACTGCGGCAGAATCAAAAGCATCCGACAGCGTAAAAAACATTTCCATTACACCTAGTCCTGCACCTATCATTCTGATTCCTTTAAACGATCCTAGCATTGGATTTACAAAATAACTTACTTCTCTTCTGTAAATGTCAATTTTGAGTAGGTATAAAAATTCTCGGGTTTTGAACAAAATAATATTTAACTGTAATTTTACGAAAGGCCTTTTTTAATGACTATAATTTGTTGGAGATAAAAGTAGACGCATAGATTGGATCTGATTGCATCTTATAGCCTATTTGCTTTAGGAGGGCTCAGTACCTCAAATTGAGACATAAAACCGAGAATACATTGTACGGTTCCGAATTGCCATAAAAGTGCTACTTTGCAAAATATTTGTCCTGAAGCTAAGCGTAGTAGCGCCTCATTTACCTACAAATATACTAAATGTGGTTGTGAATCGCCGCATGCGTTTATTGCGCATCTTCTGATTGATGTAAGACTCTATATTTTGTGCCTATTAAATGACAAAACTGGATCACTGCATTATTTATATTAATTGCAGTTTTCTCCTAACCTACCAGAGATTTGCATTTCAAGCACTGAAAGCGGATGAACTAAGTTTAAAATTTTGCAAAATACGACGATTGAAATACCTACTTATTTGCCAAAAGCATGCTATCTATTTGCATAAAATATCGCCAAAATTCTGGATGAGACTTGGCATCAAATGAGGTCATGCTACTCCTTTAGGTTTTTGCCCGATGTCATTCACACGGTTATGTTCAAATCTGCTGTAAATGTTTGAAAAGTGGCTGTGGATTTAGCACTAAGCATCTAGCAGATTCGAGTAAATTAGTCTTGTAATTTTCTGTATTGAGCCAATTATAAAAGTTTGGCTTGCTTTTCTTGGGCGGTAGAGGAAATAAAAGGTACTTAGAATTTTGCGCATTAAAAAAAATTTGATTTGAAATTCTGTCAGGTCATTCAAAGAGGACTAATTTTAATAACCGATTAAGCATTAAAAGGAGAGATTAAAAATATTTCATTTCTGTCGCAAAAAGTACAAGTTTACTCTAATGATTGTAAAAAATTCTGCGTGATTTATTCAAGCACTGTTCGATTGGTGAGCCTATATTTGCAGTGGAGAGTTAAAAGTGGCAAAAGTCAGCTTACAAGCACATGGTGTCGCAGCCTCTAAGTTTAGTCGAAATGCGGGAAGGTTTATTAGGCTTTATTAATATAACACCCTACTATATTAATTTTCGTCGCTGTTTAATATTTCCAGCCATACTTTGCTGAGAAACAATGAGATCATCAAATTCGATCAACAATTCCTTCATATTTTATAGTCATTATGAATAGGTATTCTTGTGGCAATCTGTTTGTACATGTTGTTTCAGAAAACCAAATTAGGCTGGGGTTCCAAAAAAAATTTTACATGAGGTTGTTTTAGCAATGGGCACAAAGGAAATTCGCAAGCTGAATTAATGGCTTTCAGCTACCAGTTGTTGTGTCTCCGCGCCCCTTTTATTTCAAACCAAAGGAAAAGGACTAGTTTTCTTCCTACTAAATCCCATCCAAATGTCATCGTGTGAACTTTGAATAAAAGTGTTATTACTAAGTGTGCGTCCGTACTCAATTTCATTTGTACGTTTATCTCCTTTTTGTCATTAATGAACATTCAGGTGGACCATTTGGTTGTTGCTGCAAATTGTAGCAAGCATTGCAAAGGAGTTTGCTTTGAAACGACTTTCTACAAAAACGCCACAGTATTTACATAAGATGCATCCAAGTAGTGTGAGACTAAGTTTATGAAGACCTCATATATTTCATCACTAGATTTTATATAAACTAAATGAATTCTACCTCATTTTTTTTGCTTATTACAATATTTTAGGTCACATGATAGAGCTTCTTTTGCGCTAAAATTGGTTGTACATTCTCGATAACTCACAGGTCCCCTTGTGCAAGACTACATGCTTGTGCATATGGAAACTGCCTCATTTATTTGCTCTAACCATGCAAACTTTCGTGCTTAAATCCGAGATTCCTGAGTATTCAACCGTACCACCTACTTGGTTTACTTTCCTGCACTGAAATATCCGTCTTCATGAACACTCTGACTTGAAGTAAAGGGCCATGCTTTTATATGTTCTTGCCATAAGACACTCAGTTGTCCGCAAATTCTCTCCTGTTCTTCGTCCAAATGCCTTAATCAAGGCAGATAATGCAATTTGCTGGCCATAGAAAGTTTGAGATGTGTCATTTGGCTAAAGCCCCGCACACGGGATCACATTATAACAAGGCATTTGTAGGCCAGTTCAAACACGGCCGTTAGTATGTTTTGATAGTAGGTAGACCCTCAGAGTAGAATTGGGTTTCATTCCACTGCATGTACACCCTCTGCACCAAAAAAGATCCTATTCATAATAAAAAACTGTAATCTTTACCCGGACAACGGAATATTTAATCCTCTTGCTGTTCACCTAGCTTCCTTGTTACTTCAAGTTACCATACCATACAGGTAACGGTGCCAAACATAAGTGATACGTATTATTTTAGTCTTTGATTTCGCCTTCGTCAAAGCTACTAAGACGTTGTTTTAAGGGACATGCTACTCAAACATGTTCCCATACTCAAAATAACTTACCTGTAATAATGAAAAAGTGATTTTTTGGAAACGTCTGCCAGTCTATATGCTCCGAGGAAAAACCTGGAATATTTTATGTGACGGTGACTGTGCAAGCATGTGTTTCGTTGCCTTCCACCTCCATTCATCTTATTATTAAACGTAAGTAATTGCATACTCAAATGTAAATAATGTTGGAGCAAAAGATGCTTAAAAATGCCACGATTGTAATCTAGAAACTACACAAAACACTTAATATTACTACTTGATTTTGAGGCTATAAAAACGGCATAGCCATTTGGGAATTTGCGGAGTGCTTTCGCATGGAACTGAACATTAATTATAATAATTTATTAGTGCTAGGGTGCATGATTTGATGATTTTCTAATGAGTTACATTTTCGACATCTTGTCTTAGAAATTTATTTCTCTTTTTCCCTTATAATTTGCAACCTTTTACTCACTTATGCAAGGTTGAAATGTTTATTTGGAAGGTGGGTACTTTTTACTTGGCTGTGAATAGAGCCTGATTCGTTAAGGTGCAGCATATTGTCATGCAAGTTTGATACACTATTTATGATTCCTTACAAAAGGTAGGAGTTAAGGCTGTAAGTGACCGCCTACGCTTGCTAAATAGCTTCATTTTCGTTCAGAAACTTTTGCATCACAAAAATAGGCATGAATAAAATGTATATAATTGAAAAGAGGTTTAATAGTAATTTGGAAAGTGTTCCACTGCGACACATTTCTTCAGACAGTGTGTATATAAACAGGAAGATAGCTAATCATCCAAAAGAGTGTTAGGGTTGTTGAGCAGGCTGGTGAAATAGTTACATAAAATCATGAAAAGTAGGGTTTCAGATTGTCAACAAATTGAAATATTGTCCAAAGTGGATGGATGTAGGATAAGTAAAAGGGTAATGTAGAATGAAAGGGAAGAGGCCGATAAAAAGAACTTTGGAAGTAAATTTAATGAGGTATATAGCCTTAGGTCTTATGCAAAATATCTGTAAAATTTATTAGGTTGCATCTAACTAATATTTAGTTAATCAAAATGTGCGTGAATTTGCGTAAAAAATGACATGTATAACAAATCCGGAACTTACCGTTGCATTCAGCCACTTCCGGTGCCTCACCTACGGTATTATGCAGAAACGACCCTCAATTTACATGCCTCATTGAGATACCATCATTTATTTAAAAGGGAACTTATAAATGTGCATCGCGTTTGGAACAATCCTTTTACTTTAATTAAAGAAACGAATATAAAGTCCTGTAATTTCAAATTTACCTTCTCGACTCCAATCAAAAGTAACGGATAAGTTACTGCTACCAGACCCCCAGGACAATGTCTCATAATCTTTGCCTTTTTCACGAAAAATGGTGGATTTGATTTTCATCCAATTGTGAGCTTCATCGATTTGTAAATCTTCTAAAATGTAATTCAATGTTGGTACCCTCAGTTTAATGCACTTTATACAAATTGCATCCACTTACTGCAACTTGGGTTGCTAGAGCTTACAACGCTTCCATTCCACGAGCACAGTAGGACGTTTCCTTTCCTAAATTGAGTCTGACAAGCGCAATTAAGCAAAAATTAACAAAATTCATACTTATTATTTGGTTATAGCCACTTACTAAGCAAAAACAAAATCACGTCATTTTTGATTGAAATTGGGCATTCAGACAAGAAAATTTCGGCGGTCTTGTAGGGTGCAACTAACTAGGAGCTTACGTGACTAGTTTGGTTGGTTCCAAATACTGCAAATTCCATTTGAACTTGACTTTCTCCTTTGAGGAATCGGTAAAGAGGCATTGATCGCACCACAACCACATCACCTAAAGATTATTTGGAGGTTATCAGGTCACAATTTGTACAATTCAGTAGTAGGAGCGAGCCGACAAAGTGGACAATGTGTTACACACTGCAGCTAATACTGGATTTCATTCAACTTTAACACTTTTGCTAATATATGCTCGAATAATTAACTGCATTGTTTTCCACTTTAACAAACAATTCTGACGCCTTAAATCTTGTTCTTTCCATATCACTATGCTTAACATAATGCATTCAAATGTTGTACTATGGATATAATTACCTTCTTTCGGAGCAGGGAACTGACATCTTGGCGCAAAGTACACTGTATATGACACCGTATTGTCATATACTCTAAGGATCTTGTATTCCGAGGCCCTGTTTAGTACAATCGTTAGAAGACCTGAATAAAAACATTATTAGTGATGAATGTGATGTAAAATAAGGTATACCACTGAATATAGTGGACTTCACGTACCTTGGGAATACGAGCATGGCTGACCTAGGACGACTCCGTTTGATTTACACATTCCAGTTTCGATAGTCACTGGAAGTGTCGTGCCATTAAGGGCGTCGATGTTGCTTATCTTGAATGGGAACAGATGAACAGGTTGGGTTAAAACGCCTTTGTAAGGGAAAAAGCGACACAGATAAAGTGGATAAAATACCAAACAAAACTTTTTCAGAGGATTAAGATAGGCTCTAGCTATGCAACAAAAAAGAGGCAATTGCGTAATGACATCAACAACTTTGTTAATTGTGGTGCTGATACCCCCATTTTGGTAGATCCAAAATCATTTTAAGTCATTCACACCTTCCTCTTCCAAGTATATGGTAAGTTAGGTGGCACTATTTGGATGTATTCTGTCTGTATCTGATGGAAATGGTTAACACATGTATGTCAACCCGTAAGCAGGGATAAACACTAGATAAAATGAATGACTCTTGAGGCCATTAAAACGCAAAAAAACAAATGTTTGTCTTTTTCGAAGGGTGGACTGCATGGGAGCATGCACCATCAAAATTTCAAGCCTTTAATCATCTGTCAGTAAATACCTACTTATGTGGCCCAACTATTTAACAGTAATTGAGGACAACGAAATGACATTATGCTCTATCACTTACGGGATAGTCGTATACCCTGAACTTCATCGGTCCGACTTTCCCTGTGGTATCAGTGATAACACGAGAGCCCCACAGATCATTACCAACCCCTACCCCTAAAAATAGAAATAAAACCGCCTAATACAACCAATGCCAAAATTTTTAATGGCCTGCAAAGGGCACTTTCATAATCCTGATGAAATCAAACAAGCAGAAAATTAGGCGTGGATGATGGAAACCATTATAATTCTGCTATATCAGCACATGTTAAAGTACAAACCTACAAACAAATAACTGTAGAAGTAAGATAAAGAAGAAAGTTCTAACCATTGTGACAAATGTCAACCCTACTGGTAGACGCTTATATTTTATTCAGGGGGACCAGTAAGTAATGTGATTGGCGCTTCCAATTCATTTGGCCAATACAATTTGCTGAATCTAAGGTCTTAAATCCCACTACTACGGAAAATTCTCCAAAAAATAAATGCGTTTTTTATACAAATTCTTCACTCATTCAACAGCTTTATTGAAATTGTCTAGCTGGTAAACCGGAGTAGATAATGTTTTTCAAGGATGATGAAGTTATTTTGCATGGGAAGTAAGTTGACTGAACCGGGTTTTAAAACACCCCATTACTCTGTTAATAACTTCCGTGAATAGAGCGTGGTATAAGAATGGGTCGTAAATTACTTTTTTTTTCGATGAATTTACCTAAAGTAAAATTGGACAAATTCTAAACACATAGGAAGTAAGATAAGCTCTCCCTCTATTACAATTCTCAAAAAGCATAAGAACACTTGATTAGTTTCTCTCAGCCTAAACTTTCTCCTGTGGCAACACCCGTGTTAAACCATAATTATCGGTTGAAAAGTGAATGCTAATTTTAACTGACCGAATATGTTTGTATTTAGCAGTTGAGTTCCTTAAATTCTGCCTTTTTGAGTTAAGATAGTTGTAAATATAGCGGAAGAAGAAGTATGATATCTCTCTTTTAACCATCATGCTCATCAGTTCCCATGCATTGGACAAGTCGTCTGCGCTGTCCGAACGATGCGATACAACGGTGTAAATTCCCTTTTTTAATACTATATGTAAATGCGATTATGAAATCTAGATAGCATTTTATTCCGTTCTCAAGCTATAAACCTTAAGCTAATGCACATGTAGATATTTGAGCACTCAAATTATCAAGCTTGCAATGAATGATCACCTTTGTTGATCCTCACAGCTCATTTTAAAGGATCACCATTAATTTGTAATTAAACTAGTCCATTTATAATACATAATTTCAATTCACCACTAGTCTTCAAAAAGAACTGGCATTTGTTTTTTGTTAATGGTATTTACTACCATAGTTATAGACTGAGACATGTTAAACATAATCAGCAGTCCGCCTGAACAAATTCAGTCTAACTACGTTTTTTTTTACACATTAATCATAAACCATACGTGCTATTATTTGATAACAGTTTGGCTGTCATTTGCAGCCCTGTTGAACCTTGGTAATATTTGATCTTCCATGCATTTCCAGGACATGATTATCTGACATACAAATATCCATGCGGCAAGGAAAATGTTGGGTCTTATTGCTCACCACTTAGCAGAAATTAAAACAGTTGTATGAAAAATTGCTGCACTTTTCCCCACACCGCCTTTGCGGTGTATGCTAACTCTGCAAAATGAACGCTGAATATGTAAGATGGCTAGTCATTCGCTTTTAGTGGCAGTTTGCTGTAATCTGACACTGCTTCGCTGTTAATATCAACGCTGGGTGACCATTTGAAAATCATCACTGCCTCATGCCACCCAATGGGACCTGGGAATGCCAAATCCAATTGAAGGCAAGCCTCCTGTCACCGACCTTTGACTAAATATAACTGTTTTTGCAGCAAATAACTTTATAAATGAACCGCCTATGCAGTGCTTCTGCTATTTTTTGAGGACAACTAGGGTTGCATGTACAGAAAGTTGCTCCATTGAAGTACAACATTTAAGCGGTGTGAGTGAAAATTAGCCTTTGTATTATTTGAAATTGATAAAGAACCAAAAGCTCACCGTCTTCTCTGCTGAAAATCCTATATGCGTAATAATGAATGACGGATTGACAGAAAATCCAGACAATTCTAACAATAACACGGGTTCCAGAACACAGGTAAGAAAACTACAGGCAATCAGTAGTAATTACAGGAGAATACACTTTATATCAAATTAATTTTAAAGCTTGCACAATAGTATACATGACACTTGCTTTTGCTAGCATTGACATCGGTTTTAAGGTCTTTAACCTTGTTGAATTTGAATAGGCTCTTTAATAAAATGCTTTTGTTCTAACCCTCACTCAGTAAATGAATAATCAAACGCATTGTGACAGACAATGCACAAGATAATTTATGACATTTGATCCAGTTAAGAATTGAAAATGTTTCAAATCAGCCATGTGGATATATTGTTTTAAGGCATTCAAGTACCTCTCAATACTACAGACCAGTTATCGAAAATGTATGTATTAAAGTAAAATTAGGTAAATTTAGCTCCTTTATAGACATACACGGCAGAAGTGAGAATAGAATAAATAACGCCTCGAAGATCGTAAGTTACTTATGCAATTCACGTTAATTCGGAAATTTTAAACCACAAACAATACTCCTTGTGGGCATTTTTTCTCCCTTCTTAATGCAATATTATTCACTTGCCCTGCTAAGAGGCAAAGCTGATGGGAGAGAGATAAGAATCTTGTTATTTAGATGATTAACACTAGAGAAGTCAGCCATGTGTTACAGCAGGTGGCACTTTATTGCTAACGTACATTGTACTATATGGTTTGCCATCCTCCATACCTCAGTTTGAATAAGACCAAGTCTATCCGTCTGCATCTGAACCATTCAAGTAGACCGGTGGTTTTCCATGCAAATATTTTAGTATTTTGTTATGAGACGCGCAACCCATTCCTATAAATAGCCTATATATTGTCAACGGGTTTGAAGTGAACAGTTTCGGTCCTGATAATTACATCAGACATGAAAATGCAGGCGTGATAATTCAGCAAAAACATCTGCTTTTTTATGTCCTCGTAACCAAATAATAAAAGAAAGTCGTTTTTTTGAATAGTCTGTGAATTTAGTTTTATGTTATATTAAAGTGTCTTAGATTTGACGTGGAACAAGTTACTTGCATTTATTATGAATAATTTTTAAACATTCAATAAATTTCGAGTTCTGCCTTTAGAAGCACAGCCAGTTGTGACTGATTATTTAGTATGCCATTTAGCTAATAAAGTATTTTTATTGTTGTGGAAACTTTACACGGTATACTTAAGTCAACCTGAGTTTCGATTATTCAAAGCATTTTGACTGATTTCTTATTTACATAAACCTGTATATCACTCCCACTTGCTTAAATTAAGGATTGAGGATTCAATCGGTAAATACAGTTCCTTTACAGAAATCAAAGTGCTGATACTTCTAGGTGGCTAGATTTTCGGAAGTGTGGAATTAACTGTTTTTAGAATCGTCATCAAATGGCTTGCCTATACCCACGAAAAGCAAATTAGCAAAAGCTTTGTGTAGTTGAAAAGCCTGCTTTAACTAAAACTCCTATAAATAACGATATAATTTTGCAACTTTTTAGTTACTTGTTCTACTTGAACCTCAAAATAAACTAAATCCTTTGTTGCATAACAAACTCTCCTCAAATAAATAATCTTCTCTCCTTATTTGCTTCAACCTAGCGTATGGAAGCTCAAAACTCAAACCTATTACAAATTCCTAAGTCAAGCATAATCGCCATTGTTCAGTTTAGAAAAGGTGCAATCATTTAACTTATTTCTACGGTTGCTAGGATGCCTACACTTCAACGAAACGGTGCCAGTTTGACTTTGATATGAAAGTAGAATTGCTGTGCAAATGTATCGTCTTGCGTCCTTCATGCTTTCACTAAGATGACATGGTAAAGTAATTGTTATCATGTTGATGTTAATTTGAAATAAAGCCGTGGGATAAATTGAGATTAAGTGAAGTGAAAGGAAAGCAAAACAATATTCTTTTATCGCCTTTTCATTACCACGGTTTGTAAGCAAGAAAGAGAGGACTCTTTAAATACACAAGGGATATTCATATTCTCCAGCTGTCAACCCAGCGCTACCTTTACATATCTGTACGTCTTTAGCCCCCCATCTCTCTCAACTGACACCACCCATTTGGCAAACACTTTAATACAATTGTGTATGCGCTTTATAGCTAAAAAGGAAATGTGGCTAGATGAAAACGCAACTTCTTTGAGAAAATTGAAAGTAGGCACTAAATTGACCAAGATTATGAACCAAACGACTACAGAATCAAATAATTTAATCTTAATATTTGCAATGAACCCGCATGTTAATAAAGCGTGCCCCTTGCCAGACTGACGAAAGATGCTCCCAAAATGGTTAGAGGTAGGAAGGTGAAACTAAGCAGTATCTAGGAGCAGCAAACTATTACATTTAAGTGGGATCGCTTCAAGTAGAAGCAAAATTGCATCCGTTGTTCCATATACCTTCATTTTCATTGCCCTCCACAAATCGCTAGAAAAAGGTGTTACTTTCATATATCAGTGTAGCAACTGGGTCCGTGATTAGAAGCAAAACAAGTAGGATTTGTATCTTACAAGAGAGGACCCGGAGTTCTGGGAAACGGCACATTTAGACCAAAAAGAAGAAGAAAGCTCTATCTGATGTCCAATTGTCTTCCTGGAACACGACACAGAATGCCTACGAATGTAATAAGTAATGTCAGTATAATCGTCTAGATAAGAAAGTGAAGTATACATACTTGATGTCGTCAGCGTCATACAAGTAGCTAAAAAAAGCAGTTACTTCTGGCCAAATAATGAATTTTTACTTTTTAAAATCGTTTATTAGCACTTTACTGTTAGTCTTATTCCAATATTTAGGGATATAATTGAACGAAAACTCTCAAGACATTGAATATGATGCCTTATGCCTGAAAAGTCACTACTTTTGATCGTGAGGTTTAAATGTGAGGATCAAAATGGCTTTATCGTCTGCGAGTTCATCATAGACAACAGCGCTACTACCACCATTTTCACTTGCCGGCCATTTCGATTTAACTGTTTGCATACCTTGGAGCCTTGCTTAGAAACCTTGTATATGGCAACTCTGGTTAGGCCTGTTCGAAATTACCCCAAATGCTAATCGTGGTGTTTAGAAGCAGTAGTTACTTCTAGCCAGAAACGTGAAACTATTGATGATAAAGACCTCTGCTATTCCAATTTAATAACTTTGACGCTCAATATTTGGTTGCTCTTATCAACAACGACCTTAGCTGCAATACATAGCATAGGGCTAAATATTTTGAAGCTATGCAAGGAGCCTAACCTCTAGATGAGACCTATGTGCCCATCTGATTATATTGTCTTAAATTTTAGAATTAAGGCACGCTCACACCAATGGATCATTTTAGTCTACTAATTTTATGCTAGTAGTTTCAATTTGGAGCTATAGCTTATTTTTACTTTTTGTGTGCACAATTAAAGGCATTTGTCAACCTCAAAGTCAGTGATCCAACCTACTAAGTGTAATTTTTTTCCTTTGTTAAGTCAAGTTCTTGGTGGTTAAAGCCGGTGGGATGTAGTTACTTTCTACTGTTCAAGGCTGTTTTTGTTTGCCTCTTTTAATTAAAACAGAGCCAGTTCATTTAGAGAAAGGTACAATTTAAAATAACTCTTAGACGGTAGTGCTACGCACCTACTAGGGTAGCTCTCATCTAACAGAGCTGTAGAGACAGGTAGTACTATTTGTTTACACAATTTTTATGCCTGCACACTTGAAGGCTTTATATTGAAGGTTAGGTCAAACCACAAATCATTGCCCGATTTGACATGGCTTCACCTACCCACTGGCAGTTATTTTTTCCCGCCAATACGGACCTGTGCAAAGGAGGGATCTCTCCTCTACTGTAGGCAAGAATTTTACAAACTGACTTCAATTGCCACCGGCAGTAATATATCTTCTGTCGCCTTTACTGATGTATTACTATAAACCCTGGGTTTCACCGATCTCCTGATCAGATACCTAACAAGTAGTGACTTCGAAGCAAGTTTATTAACGACCGGTAAAACGTAGCAGGTGCGTCAACAGCAAGGCGCTTCTCAAGAATACAAGACTACATACAAGTCGTCTACACATTCAGCGGTTTTTTCGAGGCTATTTAGTGTCTGACTGACCTTTCACTCCCAGCCATTATTAAGCAATTTAAAGTGCGACTGACGTGATTTCTAAAAATTTTGCAAAAATAAGGTGAAAATTGGGGCTAATAACATAAAATACGAACATGTACGTTTCACTGGGGCTGCGGACACAATGGGGAGCACTTTTGATGCCTAAATGTTGGCATCTTCTATAGTAGGATACAGAACCACTTCGCAACAAAAGTTTTTGTTTAATTTGCTCTTACCAGAGTACCTAATTTTCTTCTACTCATATTCAACGATTTTACCAATCATTCAGTTTAATAACTGTTCGTTGTACCGCAAGCTAAAATGATTTGTTTTACTTCCTAGTGGCAATTAGTCTCCCATGCCCAGGCATGAGTTTAGTAGGTTCTTGCATGTAGGTGCACTCTAAATGTTGTCGTGGGCATACTTCAAGGAAGAAAAGGAGTTTAAATACTTGTTCGTAGCTTAAAGAGTAAAATACACTAGTTTAGACCCAAATTAATTAGCTTTGGTCAAAATACCCAACCACAGTAATGGACAGTTGAATTTCGAAGTAGGTGGCAACAATGACATGAAACTACACTGCCCTTTATGTAAACAAGGGCAAGTCCAAATTTTTAATATTTTCTGATTCCCCAATCTGCAATTTCTCTTGATTTTCTGAACATATTTTGCCTGTGTTCTCGCTCTTTGGTTTTTACGGTGTATGAGTAAGTCATCACTATTCCGATGCTTACAATTTACCCAGATCCTTTATACTCCATTTTCTCGTGTTTGTCTTATGTTTGGACAAATTTAAGAGGGCGCTGGCTGTTAGAGTGGTCTCCATTGTTTTAAACCTCCCTGCTTACGACAAAGGGCCCATCGGAATATCTGCCTATTTAGTCTAAAACTTGGGAGCTTAAATTATTGTTAAATTGTGCATTTGATGCAAGACGAATACGTCAGCAGTACCGTTCTATGATGTCCGGGAGCGGATTTATTTCCTCAGTAATCAGTTTTATCAAACACAAACCATACGACTGGTGCAGAATTAACTTGCCAACGAATTACAATTTAACGCATGCTAACCATTATTCGAGCATTTACAAATGTACATAAACTCGTCTCTTCCATTAAAGTATAAGCTGGACAGCATTTGCAACGCTTCAAGTGTGGTAATTCCACCAATCTGCATATAAGCGTTTAGGTATAATAACACATTTACCTGATTTTCCAGTATCACATCGGCAGAAATCACCTAATCGAAGTAAAGTAGAATGACGGCGCCGGTAACTTGATCCTCAGTAGCCGTCGCTTCACATTCAACGAAGACTTGTTATAAAGGTAAATACGTTTTAAAAGGATTTGTTAGAGAGCACAAATAAAGGTATAAGAAACTAGAGATCAAAATTAAGAAGCGCAGATAATTCAAGATAATGGCTTGTGCAGTGGATTTCGAATTTTGTCCTACTTCAAAGCCTCACTGGCTATTTACAATTAATTATGAGATCGCGTTAGTCTCACTTGCGATGCCTAAACTTCGACTTTGAGTCGAAGGTCGATCAGTTACTTTAAGAAGTTTTGAAAAGACCGCTGGATGGGTGTGTGTGGCATAAAATTTGGTCCAATGCTTTGAACCGGCGCCTCATTGCCTACTCATCCGCGTCGTGACATTTGCTTTCAATCTGTCGCATAAAATTTTGTTAACCGGCTAATAAATTGTCCTACCTCCTTTAGTTACTATTGCAAATGAATGCAGCCCCCAGAGATCTGCTTAAAAGTACATATTTTGCTAAGTGAAATGGATCTGCTCTACGTGAAAGTGACAGACAGGTGCAGTCTTGAATCGTTTGAAAGACATGATTCTTTCTCCTAAATTTTGATTCTATTAAGATTCATAAAAGAATTAACTCTAAATAAAACAATATCAGCAGGTTGGATTATTAATATTGACACTAACAAATGACGTTGTCACCTCATTATTAATGAAATTACCACCTTGCTGGCTCGTGAGTGGTTCATGCGGATAGTACTCAAGACAGAAAAGTGATTGGGGCAACATTTTTCTTCAACGGAGGCGAGTTAATCTCTGCAGTCGCTTCTACTTCCACTGCTCTCTCTCATTCCTTTTATACGCCATCAGTAAATGCTCTTTCACGCTGTTTTGCCAGTAGAGATTGATTTGCTTCACATCTACTTAACATGGTTGTGCATTCTTTGTCAAAGGACTCATTATTTCTTAGCACCTTAGTTGGCTCACCTTAATTATAAGTTGTGGCAATTTAACGACGGTTCTCGATGGTGATATGGAATAGTTAATCCCCGATTTCTGCCAGTGAATTCTTTGTAGTAAAGAATAAATACTAAGCATATAATGCTCCCCTTTTTGATAGTAGGGATCCCCTCCTCTTAGGCACAGTTCTTTCTCTGCTTAGCCAGTTTATGCCCAAAAAGCAGTTTCTACGACGAGAGGGCTGTATTGTCCTAAAGCAATCTGCTTCACTTCGCCATTATTGCCTAGCTTGAACCAGCACTTTGCTCATTTTTCATTTTTCTAGAAGACACTTAGAGATACTAAAACTTGATGCCTCTCCATCATGCTCCTGTTTCTAATGAGTGTATTCTTATTTATATTTTACTATTGCAACTAATAATGCTTACGTGGAGCGTATTTAGTAGGCACGAGAGAATTGGGATGCTTCACCTTGTCCAGCTGACTCGTTCATGCATAGTAGTTCTGTTCCACACACCGGTCCATTGTATGGTGATTTGAGTGATTCATGGGTGAATCAATTTAATGGAACCGCTTGTCATGCGATTCTATCCTTGCTGTTTTCAACCAACAAGTTGGATATAGGTTGCACTGCTAAGCTCAGTGGGAATATCTCACCTCTTCCATAAAGTCACTATACCACGACGGATCTAAGTCGGTGTGATAAGTGGGACCCGCTGTTGTCAATGCCAAAATTGGTGGCGCGTGACAACATGGCCCCCCTAAGCATAAAATGCAATTGGTTTTGCAACCGGTCACCTACAAATACCCTAATGATATGTTTGAATTGAGTCATGAGCGGAATCGGCTCAAAAATGGCATGCTTATTCCTAATAAGTGGCAAAGTTGTGACAGCTGAATATACGGCATCATATTTCGTGTCCATTTGCATCCACAACAAAACGTTACTTCTCTTATCCCCCAAACTAATGACTAGTAAATTAATTACTGATTATAAACGCACTACGACATGCATCTGAATTTGGAGTTAATAGTTAACATTTAAGCTCGAATGAATGCCAAATACATTACTATTTTCCTGTCGTTTTCACGCTAATTTTTCCTCTCAGTGACAAAGAAAAGTGGCCAGACTAACAAATGAAAATCAAATGCAGTCAATCTTTCGATTATTACAGCAAAACCAGAACAGATCTTCTTTTTGTGCATCAGTAATTTAGCACACTTTGTCAAATGAATTAGAGTGATTTTTCAGCCCATTTTGTTACCTTAGCTTGACTGGCAGCTATAGAGAACAAAGCAATGTGATGACGCTAAATGGCGCATAGTTAATTTACTTTCTATACACAATAAGTAAACCACTTTACATGTGCCTGACTGTTAGCGTTTTACCGGAGAAATGTTTCCAATAAGGCTACAAACCAGGCGCATAAGTATCTTGAAAACATGGTATTTTTAAAAACTTTCTGCAGCACAAGAATTTATCCTCTTAGATTTAGCAAATTGGTTTATTTTAATGGAGTGGAAACTAATCTTAAAGCAGGGTACGAGGCGAAATAATTTGAATGGCGTATTTTTTAGAAAGTAGAGAAAATGAAAGTGGTCAAGATCGCCCCTATTTGGTGTTTTAAAGAAACGTACTTTTAAATTTTAGAAAACACAATTTGGAGTAAAAGAAGAGATAGTCACTGGGGCAGCTTTATTGCGAATTGCAAAATTTCGCTTTGGTGACCGAAGGGAGCTGTGCATGCCTTATTTAAACATGCAGTACTATGCAACCACTCACAAAAATCATAAAATTCTAGTAAAAAAGCAGCCTTGTTAAAATCACTGTTTTACATTAAAAACATAAAATATTTTTGTCAAGTAACATTAATTTTTTTGCAAATTAAAGTCATGCATGAAACTTTGCTACTTCGTGTTAACGTAGACCACGTGATTATACAAATTAAAGTCGTTCTTAAATGGATGGGATGTGTTTAGAAGGCTTGATTCCAGCTTTATAAGTAACAATGGGGTTATAAATACTGTTTATTTACAATTATTAGTCGGCTATTTGTTTCTATTTGAAGGTACTCAACATAAAAGAGTAAATCCATATTTTAATGCAGAGTAGTTAACTCCACATTCAAATTAAATATGTGCCACATATTTAAAGCAGTAGTCGAAGAACAAGTGTATTAACCTTTACCAAATGCTTAGTAATTTTTTTCCATTTTAGAAGGATGAGTGCATGTATAAAATGAGTGGAAAGGGAACACATCTTCTGCTTCTAATTATGTAACCTCTGCAATATGAAAATTATACTAGCGGTCCTCCTCCATTTACAACTCTGAAAAGCCCTTACAGAAGAAGAAAAACAGGTCAAGATAATTAAAAAAATTTAGCAAATGCTTCGTGAATTAATAGCGCACCACATAATCTCACAGTAAAGAGACAAGTAAGGGCATTGTTGTCCCAATTGTCCAAATCGCTACCAAGATAAGTCGATTTGCCCGGACGTACTGTTCTCAGTAAATTTACGTTTTGACGGTGCTTACTTCCTTTGCGAATTTTTCACTCTTCCAACTTGATTTAATTTTCTGGGATGTGATTTGGTTTGAGTCAGGTTAAGTGAAGTTGACAGCATTTACCGCCGTTAACCTCTTCAATTTTAGACCTCTCCCTAAAGCTTATTTTGCTACCATTACCACAACCGATAAAGTAATCCTAATGTACTACTTAACACATTTATGCATTATCAAATGCCTAGAAAAGTTCATTGACACCATCTTACAAAGGAAGTTATGGGTTCATCATGAGGTTACTTTAATCTTCTTCTATCTCTTCACACCTTTGTATCTTCCAGCACACTAACCCATTATTGTAGTAGTCAGCAGCACGGCAAAGTTTCTCCCTATTCGGCTCTATCAACTTCAACAAAACAATTTGCAATCAAAGAATGACAGGACAGAGTTGTTTCTGTGACCTTAACTAGGTGGAAGTTTAAATCAAATAACTAACAAGACTACATCACTGCTGAAGATGCTGCATCTAGTGTGAGCTAAAAGGCAAAAATTAAAAAGTACACATTTCTGACAGGGTCGTCTATTTGCTATCCTTTAGTAGGGAACATGCAGCACAGGTTTTAATTGCTTTAGGGAAAATGGTTAGATTTAGTACAGTTTCACTCATCTGTATCTGTTTCACAAAATCCACATCTCCAATAATTCATTGGTTTCCCAATGAAATTGTACCTGATGCGTAGATTGTAATGGTCAAAGTTTATGGGATCCTGAGTGCTACAAGTGCACTAGAACAAAATTAAAGGCAAAAACAGTAAATGCGCTTTATTGACTGTCAATACATAGCAATACTGTGTTAGTGTGCACTTGAATTGCGGCTTCTAATGATGCGACTGTGGGGCTCGCTGTAACCTCCAAATTCAGCAAAATCATTACTAGTTGCCGTTGAGTATATTAAAAGTGGACACTATTCAACATTGGATTTTACAAAACATAAATCTATTTTATCATAATTAACGATAAAAAGGTTTTATTTCTATTCCATTGTTTAGTATTTGCGTCATAGCTTGCGTTAAAGTGCAGTTATTTAAACCAGAGTAAATATTAATACCAAATGTATAGTGCGATATCTGACATTCTTCCTTGATTATTTTCTTTTTTTAAGAAAAACTATATTGTTATGGAGTATAAGTCCCCCATGGCAGCAAAAAATATGTGTCAAACTTGGAACTGTGCAAATGAAGAGAGTTTTTAAAAATCCACCAAGCTAAGTGTGTTTCAAGGGGGATTAAAGATGTGGAAAGTGTGCTTAAGTTGTGATAAATCACACTTGCGATATTGGCGCTACAAACTTCTTTATCAGAGTGCCTATCACCAACAATCAAAAGTATTCAGTTTTATTCTAATCCTTTGAAGGTTCATTACCCACCTACCAATTTACGCGCATATTCACCTCGATCATCTTGCTTTCTCTACCGACATTTTGATTTATATATTTAAAACTCGATCATGTGCCCTTGCATGATGCTACTTCATTAAATCCTTCTCAAGATAATCTTTGTACACTCACGATATGGAATCAACTCCACATGCATACATTCTGCTTCAGTTGTTCTTCGTGTTCCCACTGATCCTGCGTTACCTCGTGTTTAAGCAGAATGAGAAACTTGTCGCCTTCGTTCTCATCAAGTTAATGTCACCTGTCTTTTCTGAGTTCCCACTAACATTAGGACACATTAAATGTTGCCTTCAATCCAACAAAGATTAAAGTATCATTCGTAAACCCCTTCATCATCAACACATAGGAAGTAGTGTGGTTCGATTTGTTTAAACCTTCAAATTGTGGACATATCTTCGCAGCTTCATTGTTAAGTTAGCAATATGTCAGCATCCACGTGTATGCAAGATGTCTGTTGATTTGTTATGTCCCATTCTAGCTATTTTCTACAATATTTTGTGGATTTATCTCTAACATAGGAATGGTATTGCAAAGTGGGATATATGTCGGTTCGGTAAGTGTAGCATTTACATCACAAATATACATAGCAGTGTTGGACAGAATGCCGTGATGACGTGTTGAAAGTTTTTTGTGTTTCATGAATACCAAGTAAGTGGCACGATGCGGTTGTAATCACTGAAAGTGTCACCAACATCTGCATCTATGGTACCGCTGGATGGGCACCCAAATTAATGTGTATGGACATTAGACGCAGATGAATATGAGTCGCATTTGTTGATATAAAATCACCTAATTGTAAAGGAAGGAGCCAGGATTCGCTTATCATTTTGTATCTCACAATGCATCTTACTGACAGCCACTTAAACAACCGACCGCAATTAAACAGAAAAAAATGAAATGGGCTTAATTCAAGTGAAGTAAACCGATGTAAAGTGAGGTAGTCCCTACATCTAAATTACCACAAAACATATCACTCTTTTGTAGTGTTTCTGATCGCAATGTACTTTAAAAACAAGTTGCTACTGTCAGTTGGCGATGGCTGGATCTCTTTTTATAACATGCATGCTCATCAAGCCTGCACCATTTATGATAAAATATAAACTAGTTCCCTGTAAACTAGCACAAATTTAAGCTGTCTGTCATTTATAGGTAAATCTATACTTCAAGTAAGTACGAACCATATGTCATTTCGTTCTGTCATTTGCGCAACTACAGACTATCAATGTCTAACAAGGTCCACATGTTCTTGTTCTACTCCCAAACTTCATCCCTATGTACAAAAATATTCTAACCAATGTAACGAGTTGACACGACATCGTCTGAGTCAGTCAGTGCCTTCCTTAGATTAGTTGATATTTTGACAAATAATCACGTATACTTGTAACATACTATTAGGTATCTTTTCATATGAACCACTAGTACTGCTGTTTCAGCATTCGCCAACTCGATTGCATACAAAGTCTGTAGGAGTAAGGATGTGTAATTGTTGAATAAATGGCTCTACAAGCTTCTTTGCTAATTGCTGTGCTGGGACACTACCCCATTGCTCCTCTTCCTGTTCCTTTACCTCGTTCATACAACTCATTCAAACACGAAGTAAGTCTGTCGCACTTGAAACGTCCCAGCACTTTCGCAGTGGTGTTCAACACCAGATTTATGGCATGTACTCAAGTGTTAGTGGGAGGCACGGAAGACCAGCTATGTGTATATAAACCTGTCATTGGTTTGTGCATCTTACACGAGTTAGGGATGAGCTGTAAGTTCACGAACTGCTTTGTTGTTAAATCAGAACGACTACTTACTCTTCATCCCTTTTTAGGCAAAATGTTCACGCTCATTTTCACATTGTGATAACACTGGTGGTTTTTGAACCTTTAACTGCCGAAGAGCGAAAAACTCTTCTTGATTTTCATAACAGCAAAAGAGGTCTAGTAAACCCTCCCGCCTTAGACATGACTGAACTGATAGGTTTTTCACCCATGGAATAATGCAAACCCTGTCTTTTGGCAATTTCTGGATTTTGCCTCCCTTCGCTTAACGTTTACACGCTCAGCGGCACGAAATCCAGCTTTGTAAGTACTTGAATTTGTCATCTGACTTTTTGTATATTATTAAAGGTACACAATAGAAAGCTGGAACATCTGGCATATTATTGGTCGGAGTATTGCCAATTTGATTGCCCGAATAAGGGAACATATACGCATTACGACGGTACTGGACTAAAGGTCGGGTATATCAATGCATCAGTTCGAGATGTGATTGCAATTGCAAATGCTTGGTGGAATCAGGGTGAAGCTTTTGACTATGGCAAGGATACTTGTTCAATACGAATATGTGGAAACTACATACAAGTAAGTCGGAGTTCCATTGAAACTTAAACGACGGTATAATTTTTTTTGGACTATTTGAGGCACAGTTTCTAAATTTGTTTGTTTCTATGAAATACTAGTTGGTATGGGCAAAGACTACGGAGATCGGCTGCGCGGTTCATCTATGCGATAAATTGGAAAGTGGTCCATCAACCCCATCCTACTTGCTGACATGTGTATAATTGCCAGAGCAAGTTATACAGTATAATTTGTATGCACTTGTAAAAGTGATGCATCTTGGACTAACGCCTACATGCAATAATTTTTTCGAGAGGTAGATTTCATGATTACCTGCCGTACACGACAGGCAAAAGCTGTGGTGCGTGCCCGAACGGAAATATTTGCATTAACAATCTTTGTTCAACGAGACAATCTGTCCTATCCACCACTTTCACTACCACTACCGCCACTTCCTCCACAATGTGGTTAAGTGAAATAATCACATGTGCAATATTTATGGTTTGCGTCTTCACCCACTGAAACCCAAATAACAAAACCTTGATTTAATCAGCATTCCCTTTAAAGGACCATAAATTTAACACACATTCAAATTCCATCTTTTTTTACTTTTCCTACTAAAACAGCAGACAAACTGGTAAACAAATAAAAGGATTAATTGCAATTCTCGCCCCTCTTTTCATTACTTTGCACACATTTACTTTGCAAGTAATGCAGAAGGGCTCAGCTTAAATTCCTGTACCTTTATTAGTCTATTTGTCTGCCAAATTGCTCACAGCATTAAACATGGCCTATTCATTGTATTTAAAATCTGGCAACGCATAATGCTGCAACGTGACATTGGCATAGGTACGCACACAATGGGAGTGGAAAGTGTGCCACAATTTTGTAGTTAAATTCTCCATACACTTCGTTTTGACTATTTTAGGGTCACATCTGCGTGTTAAGTCATCACACTGCAGCATGCAAAGGCCACCGCAACCGTTTCACTGAGGCGATTTGCCGAACATAAATTACTTAGTTTAAGTTAGTAGAGGTGAGTATAAGTGAATTTAATCACATTGCCTTCTACTACACCAGTTGGATGGATTTGCGTTTTCATAACTAATAAAATAAAATAAAATAAATACTTATGGTGCAGCCAATTAGCTGATAAGTTATTGTGAACCGGTGATAAAAACCAAAGGCCAATATGTAGAAAACCCATTTTTTGATAAAAATTACAACATTTATGCAGGCACTTGGTCACATGCTGAGATTACTTCACTGGCTGTAGGATTCGCTGAATTAGCTTTAGGGCAGCTAAGGGATTAAACGTCTGCAAATGCGGTAAATTGTGACAAGAATTTTAACTTCTGGTAGCGTTACGGCGATGCAAATCAAGGTAGCGTGATAATGATCTAGTGCATTCAGATAAAATTGTCTTTCCACAATTTTTTACTATGAGTTGATATTTTGTGATATTTATAAACAAAATAATCAACAATATTAAGCCCTAGCAAGATCTGTCCTTTTCCCAAATCAAATAATACCATATTAACGAAACTAGAATTCAATTAAATCAACTAAAAAAATCTCCTCCGATTTCCTTTATGATTTCAATAAGTTTAAATACAAGACCAGTCCCAGCTTAAAAGGAAATCACACAACATCCATTTTTAACTTCATTTTACTAGTGTATGGACCCGCTTCATCCTCCACAACACTTGCCATTCTATGGAGGAACAAATGGGCATTTTTTCTCCATACTTCAATGGGTCGAATAATTTAAATGCCAGAATTATTCACGCCTAACATGAATAACTTTGGTGTGTTGAAACCTTATTTTATCGACATAACTAGATGCTAATTCTGCGGTATAATCGCTAATCTTTACACGCAATTCTAATGTTTATGTACTTCCTTTGATGCTTATTAATTTGCATTTAAAGGCAATGCCCACCTTCATTCTACTACAGTGTTACCAACTTTAGCACTTGGAGCTACATCATTAAACTGAAAGTTTATTCTAACATTACGTTACCCACTCCTTCCATCTTCTCATTTTCCTCTAACACATCCGCATCGAAGTACGAGGCACCTAACCAATATCATTTCGTAGTTTCTTGTAAATAGTGTATTTGAAATACTTTTTAATAGATAAGAGAAAGCCTCATAAAAAGCACCAAAATCAGGAAGTGGTTTTAAACAGACTATTAAACAGCCATAAAATAGTCATCATTAGCGTACTTGTAGCACTAAGGCGAGTGATTCCGTCCTCTACTGGACTATAGTGGAGGGCCAAAATATAAGAGCGAATTATTACGACATTCGCTTACTCGTGCGGATTTAAGAAATTGAGCAATAAAAAGTTGTAAAAACTAATTGATACAGTCTTGACCTGTACTACTTGTCGTAATTTGAAAAACTGCAATAAAGTGTTGCACTCAATTGAATCTGTGGTTTAGTTGTATCTTAAGATTGAGTAGATGGTGGAGAGGAGGAGATAATTCCTATCTTGGTTGGTAGTAGCAACTGTTTACTAAAATTATTCGCGGTGTGTACTCTGTATCTACCACACGCTTGTGTTGTACCACTGTGCGTCCACGTGTTTGAATGCGTGTGCAATCCATGGAGCTACATTCATACCTGCCTCTTCTTCCCCTTCACATACTACATTCAAAAAAGCATTATTTAATCACTCTGGTAAGAAACCAATAATGGGTATGGACGGTATTTACCCACGTAACTGCCTTAAATGACAATGACATCATAAAATCACCTTCGCCAACATTGTTTATACCTAACATTAACTAACTCATTTTTTAGCAAAACGTTATTTGAAAGAAAATGGAAGAAAATGAAGTGGGCCATACTAAGGGGAATCGAGAACTTGTGCGCATTTTGACAAAATCTAAATCCTCTTACTTAGAAATTTCTTTATTACCCAAGGTCACATCTTTGAGATAAACTCTGCTCTCAAGTCCATTAGCTTATTTGGGTAAGTGACAAAAGAAAATGTAGGCGAATTAATTTTAGGAGTCCCTTGCCTCTAAACATGGAACTTAAATATTACGTCACGAGTCATCCTTCCGTCTATTAAATGGTTGCCGTTTTAACTGAATCCATTCCATTTAGAGCCTAAAAATAATAATACCCTATGGTGTATAGCAAAGGCGTGTTTAAGTATTGTAACGCTGCAATCGGCCGTGTAAAACCTATTCTTAGGTTCTATCAGATAGCAGCAACCTAAAAAAACGCTCGCTTATATATTGCCTTTAGAGACCTCCTTGCCAATGGAAAAAATATGGCACAATAATTTAGGTCTGCCATAGAATACAACGCAAAATCTATGCTTAGTACTAATTAAGCTTCGTGGGTTACGTGATGTCTTTTACCTCATCAATGAAGTGAGATGAAGAATGCTTAGTTAAACAGCACTAAATGGCTTATATGCAGAAAGACAACTGAAAATATATCTGAACGCTACTTGCATCCAACTGCGGGAGGCAAAAGCAATAGTGTAATCAGTGACTGGTTTACCTGACTGGGCCAGTGAAGCATTATTTTAATGTTATCGTTGCGTCGTTCACCCACTTACACCTGCATATTACTTTGTCCTTCTTCGTCTTCATGCCATAATTTCCTGTCGTTGCAAACGGTGTAGACTGGAATAGAATAAAGTATCTTAGAAGAGGTCTAGAAAGTATGCAAACGAATAAACATCAGCCTCCCATCTGTATACATTTCCCACAAGGTACCATCCACGTTGAACCCCTGGTGGGTGAGGATGTCGATGCAACACCTAAGTGGAGAGAATTGAAGTGGTAGCGGAAGGGTGAGAGGTAGTGATGTGCAGGTGAAGGCTGAAAAAGTGTGAGAATTTTTGCCTTTGCCAATAGCAACAACGGCGGTGGCAACATTATTCCTAGTTTATCGAAAACACGCTTTGAATTACAAGACCTTGTTTTAGTAGGTATTTATTATTGTCGATGTGTCGTTCGCAAGCCGTCTTCAAGTAGGTGTGAGGATGTTTTGATATGAAACAGCTTTATGGGGAAATTAAGAACCGTTGCAAAAACGTACTTCTTGGGCTATGAAATTTCTTTGCCAAATTTTAAATGGCCTTTTTAACCAAGGATTGTTTTCAATTTAGTTTGGAGATAGCAAAATAATACCATCTTTGAATTCACTAAACGTCCTACTAATACATTTAAATATCCATTTTACAATTTATCCTTATTGAATGTAGTACTTTGTAATTAGAATGTCACACAGTGAAATACTTGAGGCGGGCTGCATCTGTTTTATCTAGCGACAAATTTGATAGGATAAGATGCAAATATGCGAACCACATTAATCAAATAAAAGTGGACATTATTATCCTTAGTAGGGTAACCATCCACCTATAGCAGTCATTTTCCTCTTTTTGCATCTTTATCCAAAGTATTTATCGTGCTTTAATGCCCAAATTTTCCACCATCCTCACACAACTTGGAGTACTTGCAGACTGCATCATGTGAAACAGAGAAACTTAGTTTGGAAAGACAATTATTATCGGTGTGATAAATGTAACGACTGAAAGATTCGCCTTTTGTGCAAAGCACTTTATCGGAATGTGCACAGAGTTTTGCGCTTGAAAAGCTTGTCGTAAGAAAGTTGGAATATTAAAATCATTCTGGAACTATGAATAAGGTTTGGATCTAGAAGTTGTAAATACAAAAATAAGCTAGTGAATGAAAGAATTAATTGCAGGTACATGGACTATAAGGAAGTGTTTCAGATTTAAATGATGAGGATTTTAAAACTCTTGCATGAACTTTCTATTATCTTTATCTTCTTTTCTTTTACACTTATTTACTGCTAACATTGTGAAAATGGTTTTTTTGTATTCAGTGAACTGCCATGGTAAAATTGTTGCTGTTACTTTTACTGGTTGAGAGTTGTAATAAACATCTTGCACGATTATGTAAAATGTGCATGTCTAACATGATCGCCAATTTGTCATTTTTCACACAAGATCTTGAGTTGCTAATTTCATCAGCTTTTACAAAAGCTTATTCTGGTCTATTTGCTATGAAGAATATCACAATTCCCATGAATGAGCATGTCCAGACGGTTGTCTGCATTTCACCTAGCCCACATTTTTTTTTGTATATTGAGTTTAGTACCTATAATGAAGGGTTTTTAAATGCTCCAACAGTGCAAAACCAGTGTAATAATTGGTAAATAAGCTTTTTAATGTCAGCGCACACGCTGCGAATGTTAAAATCATTCCACTAGTTCTCATTTACTGTTAATAATACGGCCTCGACCTACCACAGTCGTAACAAAGCGCCATATTGCAGTATCTGTGAAAAGGCAAGCAAATCTCAGTGCTTAGTAAAGTGGAGGAAATGATTGGTAAGACTATTAGCTATATGCCAAATTTAAAGGTTTAGACAAGATGAAGCACATCACTTCTAACACGATAGTTACGAGAGAGGGCCGTTATTGTTAAATTAAAGGCGAACATTCGCATATCCCTTGCGTTGATTTGAGCTAAGAAAAGCTAAGTGCTATTAGTGAGATAAACTGAAGGACAGTAAGTTTCTTTTCTATTGTTTTAAGACACTTTACTTAAACATTAATGAGTACCCACGGCAAAAATGAAGGAGAAAGTGGACACGTGACGGTGACACAAAGTTTACTCCGCTATTTTATTTTAGGCAGAATTCGACAAATCTTCGTGCCTTGGTTATAAAAGATTGAGGTTTGGATTTATAAGTTACAACTATATTAACAGAGTGATGGGTTAGAGGGTTCATTGCAGGTTCTTGGGATTCCAGCTTTGAAAATACTTGAAACTTTAACACGACCCATTCCATTCTTTTAAAATGCTTGCCTGTTGTCACATGTTTCTCTTCCAGTGGTATGCATTCAGATGCCAAATAACGTTTTGACGTTAAGAAAAGTCCTGCATTATGTATATCTTAGTTTCCATTTGACCGCAATGCGACACTTCGACTGGTAGTAGTGAACTGATGAGTAGATGATTTGGATGATGCTTCTAATGTGGGCTGCGCCACTCAGTAATGTGTTGGAATAAGGCAAATAAATGTTATGATGTGCCTACGTGACTAAGGGCCATACCAAATAAGTACCGAAGCCTATTATTAAATATGCTACAACAAAGTTTTCATTTCCGCTACTTTGCAGACGTACATCTCTTTCATGGCAAAAAATACATTTATGTGAATAATTTAGAAGCCATGCCACAGCACTTAAGCCTTATTTTGTTGACGCCATATGGCCTCAATGCAGTAAATTATTCAATCTCGCAACTCATCACATCATGCAAAGGAAACCTGGTAGATAATTCAGTTTAATCTAGCGAGATTCTGATTTTGAAACCTTTACGTGGTGAAGATTGGTTGAACTATGGAAAAACCTATGATGTGGAGGAAGAAGCGGGACTTACCACTCGCAAGGGGCAATAGGCATTGAGCATAAGTTCGAGATTTACCTTTAATTACAAATAGTCCTCCTTTCAGGTCTATTAAAATTATAAGGCAAATTTGAATGGCTTCGACACGAATTGATCTGATTTAACCCGATATGACTTAATTTGAAGGGACTAAGTTAAGGTAATAAAACTGATTGGGCGACTACTTCGCCAATAATTTGCTCGAAATATCTCCTTAAAGTACAGAATTCCGTGGGTATTCAAATCTCCATCAAGATACTTCATTTTGCATCGACACACTAATGTCTCTATTCTAACATTTTAAATATATTCACCACACTTGCAGATGTCCAATGTTTGAGTTCCTCTTAAAATTGAATACACTACTACTCTATATAATAAGGTGGGCACTCCATTTTACCAAACATCAAACCCTGGATTTCAGAAAACGACTAGGCGATTTTCACTAGCATTATTTTTCATAAATGTCAGAGGTTCTCCACAGATATACGGATATTTTCCGTTAATGGTTTACAAGCGTGTATCCTTCATACGGTTGTTCCACAATTACTCCTCCATCGTAAAGCGTAGAAACGAACATGAATGTACCTGGTATGGTAGATAGCGGTGGGGTTCAACTTACTCGCATTCTCTGCCACCAACTCAAACAGAGTGAATTACTTTCTCCGACCTTCTACAGTGAAGTAGTTGCTGTGGCCTTAATCAGTGGAAAGGTACGGCCGAACACCCCGCATGATTATGTATCTGTCGAAGATGCAACAACTAGCAGCAATTGGAACATGTGCATGCTTCTTATAGCAGTGTCTCTCTATTGTCTTTCACCGTAGAACACTAACCAGTGCAGTTTCATTTAAGTCTAATTCTTGCAAATGATCATAAATTTTATGAAAACAACATAAGTCGGTGGTTGTGTGAAAGTGCCCAATTACAGTGAAACAGCAGTAGCTAATCCGACGAGTACGTTTTAATGCCTATAATGATAAACTCTTAAGAGTTTGTGCCCCATCACAGAGAAACCCAAGTGGATATTAGCTAATTTCGCATTATCCAATGTCAAAGTACAGTTTTTTGTCGGGAAAGTATTCCGATAGCTCGTGCTTACTGCGGGATGGTTAAAAACAGTTATTCAGGCATTCACTAGTAGATACTGGCAGACAAATTGTACGCAAAATCCAATCTTATAATGTCTCGTGACAAAAAAATTCTTGGCTGAATGCAATTCATGAATTAACGAGTTTTAATGCTGAGTATAGACCTACCTCAGCAACACTAGAAGATATTTGTTGGGAGATTAAGGAGCAGCACAATTTGATATATTGCGTAATGATACACGCCGTTAGGGGCGTGACTGAGGTCCATTCATTTTGTTGGCGTCTAATACACTCTCATCAAAGCACCTTTTACCGACTATCAAGGAGTTCGATCTAATCCTCAGCACTTGAGATGCTGTCTTCGTGGATGAAAGTGGTAACGTCTTTTGTATTAACTCTATTGAAAAGCAATTGGTTTTATTGTTGTCAAACATCTTGACTAGATGAAGAAAACCAAGTGTAATTTTTAATTAGGAAGTTAGTGGAAAGAACGACTTTCTGCATGATTAGGCATAATAAATCCCGCCTTTAGCTGTTGCACAAGTTAAAGCAAAAAGCGGCTTACATAAATCCCAAAATACACATTTTGTAATGGGTGCTCGCTTTTAAATTTATATGGCGTTTGAATTTGTTTTAGTGCAATAGGAAATTAGGTGTTGAGTAATTTTCCCTAGTGAGAATAAACTCTAGTCCAGGTTGTAAATCTTTTATCTAAATTCTTACCCACAGTCTTCCTTATGGTCAACACACAGGTAGTGCCTTTTCTCGAGCCTTAAACTGGCATTATCCTTGTGGCTCATGACTCCAGACCAAATATATATATGGCTAAGTTATTTCGGTTTTTCAAAATCCCTACTCCGTAAATTATATCAAATTAAAGGTTTGCAACAACTTCACTTGCCAACTAAATGACGCATCTCGTTGATGTGGTTATTAGCCGCACAGGGTAAACCCGGGTTTCACGATGGCGGTATTTTATTTCGTCCATCAGTTTGCATCATCGGATAAATTACACCATATTAATATTTTAGCACTAGGGATTCTGCAGAGGAATGCCGCTATTCAAATCTAATTAAACATTAACTCTGTAGTTCTATTTTGTAGCTTCTTTTATTTTTAGTTTTGCAACTAAATTTAATACTTTATGACGCAAGCATGGGAGAAGCAGTAATTTCAAATAACTTACAATTCTAAAACTACATTATGGTTGGCCTAATATAATCAACAAAACCAATAAAGCTGCTGTGCTTTGGAAAACATAATAATATTGGTAAAAATTTGCATCACTATTGTCTAGGCAGATAAATTCTCAAGAAGTGTGAACTAACTCGAACACTTCTGCTAGTCAGCAAATTGCGGTTTGGTTAAGTTGTTTAAGGCGAAGGCGACGTAAATGCGCTTAAGTCACACCAGTAGCTGGGTGTGGCACCGCGCAGAATCCCATCTTTCTCTGCAACTATCTAGCTTATCAAAAAGTCATATGCTACCCTAATAAATTTACGCTGTTGCTTATAGGCTTAGATCAAAAGCACACGATAACAAAGAAGTGCTACCTATATTTGAGCCACTGCTTTTCAGCGCATGTTAATTTGCTTACGCCAAAACATAAAATTCAAAATTGAACTTTTCATTTCATTCATTGTAGTAGGTTTATCCCCTTTGTGATGTCTACCGGACGTGGAAGTTACTTGAAATTGTTCACTGGCACACATTAATTTATGTCTGTAAAACTGTTAGTCTCTTTTAGCAGCCTTCGTGCAGATGATGTACTCATGTAAAATGCTGCTACAATACGTATGTGTTCACACTAAGAAAATCATGTCTGACACTTGTTAATTCATTTCACATTAGCAAAGCCACGTTACTCAAGAGAAAATCATCAATGGCATTAAAACCTGTGTGTCAGATTGAAGTGTGCGTTAGATCAACTATGGTGGTTACACCGTCACTGATAATCTACATATAACATCTGACCCAGGTCCATCATGAGAGACGGCAAGGTACAATGTATCATCAAGAAAGATAATGTGCACCCAACCCTGATCCATCTTGTTCAATATTAAGTCTTCATTGATTAATATGCGCTGCCAAATAGGTGTAGAAAGAAGACGACAAATGCGCTCATGCATAATGATGACTGCAGTTGAGAGCGGTGGGGAATAATAAACACGGTTTTTCTTTGCTCATTGCCTACAGTTTTAAACAAAGAAGAAAATTGTGACAAAACAGGTGTTTGGTGACGCATTAGATTTCCGTTGTTACATCAGTCATGTTGACACTCCTCTTGGAGAATTCCTACTTATAACTTAGAAAACACGATTATCCACAGTAACTGAATGCCGAATGAGGTGGTAATATAAGGTGAGGAATATCTAAACTCTCGAATCTTTAGTAATATGTTTCACAACTTTAAAACGAACTTTGCGACCCTTCTACCAGTATAAGGAATAAAGCAGAAAATTCACGTATGACCACTTCTGCTGTATATTGTCTGCTTACAAATAAAAATGATTAATTGCATAAAGCACTATGACTGTACAATTTTGATCTTTTGGAGCTGTAAAAATGATAGATCGTGCATCAAACCTGTTTATATTTTACTTATCGGTTTGTTATTTGTCAGCTTATTTGTTTGCTTCCATTAGAAGTAGAAAAGAAGAGTGGCATGTATGGTATAAGTTGACTGGGAGTTCGGTTAAAAATCATCCCAATTAATATAAGGCCCCATTGTTCAAATTTTATAAACCAGAGGAGCAGTCTAAATATAAAAACTGGAAACAATTTTCAACTAAATTGTAGATGCATCGGACACGGTAGATAAAGAACGCTGGCTCTGAAAATAGATCGCTGATGCGCATAGTCACGTTCGGACACTTACTAAAGCTTTAAATTTTAGCGCACATTTTCACAGTGGGGCCTGCTTCCTTTGTTACCGATCTATTTATCTTACCAGTAATTACGCGGTCGTTAAAGGTTCCTACATCCGCTAGCCCTCTGTAGTTTATTCCCTACCTCTTTCTCACAAACAAATTCAAGCATTAATATTGATACTTTTATTTTTATATGCAGTGTAACCTCACCGTTAACAAAATCATAAAATCGGGCCAACGGGATGTAAGCTGCCTTCTCATGGAGTCGGAAGCATGTAAACAATGTAATATCTCATAAATTTAAAGCACATGTTTATTACATGCATATATGTGTAATCAGGCGTTTGCCTTGTAGTGATTTGATATTCAGGCTAACTGAGTAATCATACATTTAGACGTTCTTCTGATATAGTAAATTTGAAAAACAATGACAATGGTCGACACTTTTAGGAAATCAAATTCTCTCTAAAATTACATCGTAATTTTAATAAACTTACCATATATATTACTCTGAAATTTTTAAAGTATTAATAAGGAAAGGGCAGTGTACGCTAATAAAAATTAAGACAAGTCATATTACAAGGTCTCGTAGCATTCCCTTCTGACCAAACATGAGCTGTTTGTGCTAACAACATATGGTGAGCTGTTAGGTCATAAAAAGGCAAGAAATGATAGAAGCAGGAAATGGTTTCAGTTAGAAGGTACTACCAATGGCCGTAATAAAAGTATTGTATTGAGGTTCTGACGTATGAACTAAGCAAATCTTAGTGTCTAGACGTGATGCAGTCTTCTTCAGCCCTCTCCAAATTTGTGGCGTCCTAATTAGAAACTAGAAGGGCGGTTTTATCTGTGTATGGAGACATTTTCCATTAAATGTATAAATTAGTCGGGGTAACATCGCGGCTCTAGCAAAATTATCTAAATTACACATTAAGAGTTGATAAGCTAAAGTGAAAATTAATGAAGACTAATGAGGATAAAAGGATAGAGGAGGTTGGATTAAAGTTCAATATGTGCTTAATCTGAAGGTCGAAATAAGTAGAAACAAACCACTTCTAACATAACGTTAGTGAAAAAGCCTACCTCTGTCACTATTTTCATTGGTGGATCAAAGAAGATTATTTACATAGTCTCCATAACGACTGAGACTAGGAAAATACAAGTTGTATTAGCCTGCTAACTGCCAAATCGTGAAGTTTCTCCTTCGTTTGAAACATTTTAGTGGGATATAACGCACAGCCAGGGTAATACCGAAGAAGAATGTGCGCATGCAAGGATGCTACAATGTTTCCCATTCCCATAATTTACGCTGTGGCGAAATCGCCTAATCATATTCATTTGATTACAAACTATTAAGGTTAGTTTTATAAATTGTAGTATTAATAATAGGGAAACGTAAGGGGGAAATATGATGGGTTTGTTGGCCTAGGACTTAAAGTGTATGCACCCGAAGTTCTGAATTCCTTCAAACGTCAATGTAATAGTTTCCTCGTCTTTGAGATGATTGTTTAATAACAAATGGTTTTGTGCCAATAAAAACAAATTTTGATGTACGCTACTTCGAAAGAGGAGAATTGGCCAGATAAAATAAATATTTCGCAGTTCTATTATGTCGCTTTTTGCTATTTTTGATGTAGTAACCGAATTTAGGATTTTGACATAAACATACAAGCAGTAGTCATTTCAAATAACTTCCGATCTCAAAACTTCCTTACGCTTGCCATAATCTGGCCAACAAAACTGATCAAAGCACATTAGGGTAAGAAACAGTACTATTCGAAAAAATTACACCACTGTCATCTGAGTAAATGGAATCTCAAGTAGTTAGGATTAGCGCGAACACCTCTGATGGTCAGCAAAATGTGTCTTAATGAAAGTGCTTAAGGCGCAGATGACGTAAATGTGCTTTTGTCAAGTCTGTAGCTGGTGTGATACAACTTAGTGCCTTATATTTTTACACCCCTTATAGCTAAAATAATTTTGATATTACTCTAATGAATTTGCGTTCTTTGTGTATAGGCATAGATCGAAGGCGCACAATTATTAGGTGCCAGAAAATTGCACTCACTGTTAAAATTAATGGCTGCGCAATTTGGATCCACTACATTTCAGGACACGCCAATTGGCGTATATCGAACGGTAAAATTTAAAGTTTAACCTCTTTATTTTGTTACTACTAGAATAACAAAAAAATTGCCATTACAAGATCTACTAATAGTGCGTTCTGCTTGTAACATGTTCACCTGTATACATTAGTGAATGCTTGTAAATGTGTTGGATACATTAATTGTTTTGGAGGTAATTACTTCCCATATAGTCGTACTATAACAGTCTTTACGCTTAAGATATTCACCAGATAAATTTTATTACAGTATGGTGAGTGTGTGTTAACATCGAATAGAATGCATTTGGTGTTTATTAATTAAACTTCGCTCTGACAAATCCACAGCACTCAAGAGTACATTACCACAGGTACTAAAACCAACATATCACATTGAAGAGTATCTCAAATCAACTTCGATATTTACACAGCGATTGCTCACTTGTTCGAGACGTGTTGCTTTAACTAATTTCACTTTAATTCCACATTAAAAATACAAAGTGACAGGGCACAATATATCCGCAATAAAGGTAACGTGCAGGCTATCCTTTTCCATCATGTTCAATACTAAGTACACAGTGGTGATATGCGCTGCACAAAGCTCACGTGTCTGCGAAGACTCACGCCCATCAGCCTATTGCTAAGGTTGTGATTTATCACCTCGAGTCGCGATCGTATGTTAACTGATAGTTCTGATTTCTTGGATTCTCTTCAGAATAAACTATACAGAATTTTAGTTCTATAGCAGCTTAACATTTCATAATGCTCATTAGTCAATATCATTAAGTGGATCACAGGAGAAGCTGATTTCATTCATTACTTCGGCGCTACATTGCCACATTAGGACATCAGTCAAGCTTTGAGTATCTTTTGAATACCTACGTGCCTAAGTCTATTTGCTAAAGCATTATTGTAGGTAACAGCACTTCACGGCGTGTGTGAGCCCCTGTGCGGTTATTATAATTGATACCAAGGCTCCATTTCTACATTCTGTAAAAGCAGGCAATTCGAGGCTCTTGATGCGTATAGCAGTAATTTTTGATCTTAATATCTGCATTATAAGCGGTACAAGAATACAATTATAAATACTTGTCGAACCAAATTCTATAAAACTACTGACTTAAAGTAGCCATTCAAATGCCATTATTATTTAACCATATTAAACAACACTGTGCTCCGACAATCCATATTTTTGGCGTACTTGCAGTTAAGGTGCTAAGGACTCCGTACTGAAGTCATTTTTGATGGGTCACTCTGTTTGGATGACATCTCAATCAAATCCGTGTCCGTAAACATGAGAGACCAAATAAAGGTTCAGTATAAATATTTCTTGATTTCCAATTGGACAAATAGATGTCTCTTTACCATCGGTTTTATTATGAAGTGTAAATGTACACACAAATTTTAAAATGCCATCAAGACTCAATGAAAAAGTGAGACCAGTTGTAATATATAATGTATACTGATTAGGCAATGCTCGCCTTACCGTCAGGTGAAGTCACCCAAATCGAAAGCCACCTATGCTTTTGAGCATATATTAGCCATAATTATACAAACATGGAAAATAAGGCGTTTTTATGTGGTGATTTGATAATCTTTCTAGCTAATTGTTTAACTATTTAACTTTAATTCTCTGTGTGTATGATATGAGGTATTTACCCAGTTGTGCATCATATGCTTTTTTAACTAGTTCTCTTTTAACCAGTTTCACATGAATCTCACACTGTATATAAAGTGGCAGGGTACAATGCATCATCAATAAGGTAATATGTACTCAATCCTGTTCCAAATTGTTCAAGACTAAGACTCCAGTGGTGATATGTGCTGCGAAACGATGTCGGAAGAGGGTGCGAAGCACTGTCATGAGTTGCGATGACTGGCTTTGAGAGCGACAAAATATATAAACACGGCGTTTTAACTTTACCTGTGACCGACATTTCTAAAGCAGAAAATTGTTTGTTACTGCATACATTTGAGGCTAAGTCTCGTTGTCCATTTTGAAATGCCGACTTCCTGCAAATATAGGTTCATGTTAGTTGTGTTGATGCCCTTTTTCAACATTTATCAACCCAAAACTTAAAAGATACGATTTGTCACCTTAGTAGCATGCTAAAGATACCGACAACGTACGGTCAGGAATGTCAAAAGTCGCTAATTCTACATAGTAATTTTTTTGCCTAACAGCAGCGAATTTAAACTCATTTTTGTTTGCACAAAGGAAATGACACAAATAATTTGCATTTGGCGCTGTAGGGAATTCGTCTGGCATAGAAGGGAATAAATGCATAGAACATACCCATTACATTGCTTATTTAAAACAAAACTTTCAACGTTATAAAATTCCTTGATTATACCGGTTTATTTTTGAGGAACTTTTAAAACAATGCCAAAGTTTTAAAGCGGATTTACTTATTCATTCAATTGTTTGGTATCTGTACCAAGGAGGGAAATAAATTGTGGCCTATTAGATACATTTGAAAGATGAAGCAGCTAATATACGGTTTCATCACTTGATTTTCAGTGAGGGATGGGCAAATCAAAAGAACTTGCTTAATGTAACGGCTTCATTACAAATTAAGGGCAAGGTTTTACTGCATATGGAGATCCTTTCCATTAGTTGTGAACATTAGTCAGGCTAACATTATGGCACTGATAAAAGCAACCAAATTATTTTCTTCATGCTAACATTTGAAGGGTTAATATTCTAATTTGGAAAGTAACGCAAAATCAGCAAAGTTGGAACCAGGAAAGTGGTTGAATTGGCGCTTACAATCACGCATCGATAAAGGCTAAAATATATCCTCAATTTAAAGCCCTCAAAGAATTTAAACACTACTTTTAACATATCGGCTAAGAAATGTTTAATCCATGACACTGTTATCATTCCTAAATTAAAAACAGCATTCGCATTACCGGGCGGAATTCGTAAAATTTAAATTATTTTGGTGACAGATGATTAAGTTTGGACTCATTAGTTGCAACTTTGATAACAGAAGGATGAGTGAGAGGGTTAATCGCAAGTACGCGTGGTCTTCTGAAAATTCTTAAACTTTAACATGACCTTTTCAGCATCCTCCAGATGATTGTCTAATAGCACATGTTCCTATTCCACTGGAAGGCATTCGATATAAGCTTTAACATAATAGATGTCTTACAGTTTCAATTTGTCACTTCCTGTTCTTTCCTCCGGTCTCAATATTTTTACACTCAAACATATCAGAAGTGGTCATTTTTGCACCTTCGCAAATTCACCACTAGCCCATGCCTCCCTTAATCTGGGAGACGCATCTGATAAAATTGACATGAAATGTGAAATATGTGTGTCAGTAAAAATCACACCATCATATTTCTCTAGGTAGATGAAATTTCATGTTGATAGGATAAAGTCTAAAATTCTTGATAGTCGGCAAAGATGTTTTAGTAAAGTTGTTTCGGGTCCAGTTGACTTAAATGTGCTTTTGTCATACCGTTAGGCGGCAAAAGCAGTCGTCATCTGGAAGGTTTACTGTAGTAGAATGTTTTGCATTACAATACTTTCTCTCCCTCATTGGATGAAGTCTATTAACCATTTATCACTTCGATTTCACTCCTTTGGAAAAGCAGCGCTCAAGGCACATCATCATTGGCATTAAAACCTTATGTAAGAAAGAAGAGTGTGCCAGAACAACCATGACGGTTGCCCAGTAAATGGTGATCTTTAAATAATTTCTGACTTTAACCCACTCGTGGGACACGTTGCAATTGTGTCCAAATGTGCTTAAGTAAAGCTGTAACTAACCGACCTGCTTTTATTATAATCTCAACTCCTTATCAGACATGCATCATTATTAATTTTTGTCATTCTTCACTTGATGTGTATGAGACACTTACTCAATTGTGCAATGTACGTTTGCTTTAGACTATCATAGCCAAATTTATTATCGAGGAAGGTAACGTGCAAGCAGACTTACTTAATTTTGTCAAATTTTTATTCCACTTTTGTAACGTGCGCCACTAGTCTGTTCAGAAGAGGATGGGAAACACTGCCATGCCTTGCGATGACTGCTTTCGAGAGCGAATGCTAAAAGTAATGCAGAGCTTGTGCGTAGTCTATTACTTTCAACTTCGATTGCTCACATTTACTGAAGCATTGGAGGGGGGGGCGAATGCGCCGCTGTACTTTATCTTTGTACCATTCACCATCTCGGTAAAGCCTATTTCCCATTACTTTTGGCTCATATCAGCTCTGCTAATAACATTCTCCTATGGTTGTTGAATCAAAGCATAGGAAGCACTATTAGTCATTATAATTACAAGCCAAAGTAATTGCTAACATACGGTGGCAAATATTGAAAGCTAAGTATCATTCATAAAACATTTTACACCTTGAAAACGAACCTTACTGTGTTTCTAACCGTATAAAGGGTGTACAGCATCTAGTCCACGCTTAGCTATGCAAGAAATCGTTGCCATGAAAACAAAAGAAATCACCCAAGTTCACATTGTGCTCTCTTATATTACATGTCTATTTACAAACATGTATGCTCAGATGCATGTTGCAGTTTAACTTTGCGAAATTTCGAAAAGCAAGGTTAAGCATCACGATTTAGTTGTTTTTGATTCATTATCTGGTGTTTACACTGAGTGATAACTAAGGAGTGACTCGTTAAATGCAGGTTAAATATCATGGCTATTAATAAACGGTCCCACCATTCGAAGTTCATTGGACGAAGAGGCCAACCGAAAAACTTTCACTTTGCAATGGAAGTAGCCGTAGTCGTTATTTGGGTTTTAGGACTCGAAAAAAGCGCTCCCTTCTAACAAGGGTCGTTGACATGCGTAGTTGCAGACGGCTGCTAGCTGCAGTCTGTATCCCTAATGAACGATTTTACGTTAAGTTATCTCCCTCTGCTACTTATCCATCCATCAACCTAATGAACAATTACGCAAGCGCTAAAGGTTCCTACTTTTCTGTATCTCCCTAGGATTTTACCCGATCTTTTGAGTTTTATAAAGTATACTTAATTAGCTCTAAATTCAGTGTAGATTTACCAATAGCAATATCACGAAATCGAGTCTACGTGGCCCACTTTGCCTGCATTGCTGATAATGTCACACTCACTCACTTACTTGACATAGCTTCTCTCCTTCCAAGGTACACCTCAAAATCCTTTATGTTAAACCCTTTATCTCAAAAACGATGCTTTCCTACTTGCCACACTATTATCAATGAAAAATCACCAATTCATTTGACTCAAAACAAGAAATTTCCTTTACTTCATGCTCATGCTTCAAATAGAATTTTGAGATTTACTTACCAAACTTAATCACAGCGTTTGAATAAAAGAATGAGAATGGATTTATAAAAAAAAACCCGCCACACTTCGTAAAGAACTAATGAGAAACAGCCAATCTGTAGTGGAATCTTAAGTCAGTGCAATTCATTCCCAAAAGTGATCCTCCCATTAAATAATGGGCTTAGTTAAATCACTAGTTTAAAATTTATTGTAGTTAATTATCCTGTAAAAGCAGTAAATTTTTTAATGCATCTGCAGATTAACCAAGCGTACAGCTAAGTCAAAAGTGAATCCAAAAAACTTAATAGGGCTGCAATTATTGTTCCATCAATTCATCGTCTCGTCAACCCATACTACCATTTAGCAGTGACTAATCGGTTCCCTCATCATTGCCTCACGGGATTTTATCTCTTAATTTCACCTTTAAAAAGTAACTAGACCATTTCCATTCTCTAAGTCGCAGTGCGATTTTAAACTACTGCAACGAGATATAACATAATGTGGTGTAACATCGACTATAAAGGCAAATGAAATATTAAGGTGATTAAGAAAAATTGGCTTATAGAAGAGGGGCAGCACTTAGAGCTGGGATGAAAGTCCAAGTGCCTGAAGAATCGCCAAGCCAATCTTAGAGCTAATTTTTGATTGATTGTGTGACAGCATCACCTGATTATTTCTTCTTGCATTAAGATGGATTTATTCAGGGTAGGTCAAATTGGACGTGCACTTCATAGGTCGTATTTCGTCATTTCGTACGTTCCGACGATATGGCGTGTTTTAATTAAGCTTAATTCAACTGCATTTACTTTGTATTCCTCTCCTTCTGCCTTTCAAATTCCAAAACTCACCTTACTACCAAACTCACTTTGAGTAACAGTGAGCCACGTGGACTAGCAGTAGTAGATAGATAAGTAGATAATTTAGATGGCATCTTTAAAGTGGGTTGCGTCTAGCAGTAGTGTAATGGCAAAAGCGATACTTTTTCATGCTCTACAGCATGATCGATGGCCATAAGGGAAGGGCGTTGGTACTATGAATACATGACAGGCCATATTGATGCAAAAAACTTATTTCTCAGCAATAATACGTAGTCTACTCATTTTAGTAAATGGTGGGCTCATCTTCTTTTATTCACTTCTAATTTACCTAATCACACAATTTTCAACATGTGTCTAAATAAAACTTTCATTTGTTCAATTTACATACCTGTATGCATCTTATGGGAGATACACAATTACGAGTTAATTGCCAAACGCCCTGCAAAATACATGTCCTATTATTTTGGTGAAATATAGTTTCATTGCAGCAAATTCTCCTAACTCACTACTCACTACGTCAGACAAGAAAAAATATGGTAGTCAGATCATTTGGACTTATGGAGGTGCCAATGAGGGAACGCTCACGGAATGGAGGCCTGTTCAACTATTGAACAGCAGTACGCTGAAACCATGAGGGGGAATTAATTTGCTTCAACTTTGTTTTATTTATTTGGAGTTGAGTCAACTTAAGAAGGGAAAGCAAATTAATGCTGAATAGTAGATAATGTAAAGATCTAGTGGATAAAGTTGACAGTTTGTCTGCTCACAGTACAGGGTCATGTGAGGATAATTTTGTTCCAAGTGTCAAAATCGCTGCCAAGATTCTTTCATTTGCACTGGTAAAATGCTATCACATTTCGAAGTTCTTCGTAATTTTTACTACGTTTGCAGGCTATCAATCTCCCGGTTCACCCCAAAGTAGACTTTGCTATTGTTGCAACCGATAAAGTAACTGTACTATATTTACTAACACCTCTACATGTTAGCTAATAAGAACCCAATTTTTACGAACACACCTTTTTGGAAAAACCTGGATTCTCTACAGATTTACGATTATTTTTATCACCTACCTGCGCCATGGATTCAATCATCAATTAACTAGCGGCGCTATCAAGTTAGACGGAGTAATTTACATTTGGTGAATAGTTATAGTTGCTACAAACATAACTAGGCAAGGGATTTAATAAAGCATGTTGTATAATAATTTAAAATTTGCACATCCAGCAGGGTAGCCTGCTTACTTTCTTTTACTTGAGAATTCGGATCACCAATTTAATTGCTTTGAGAAAGGTAAATCAGTCTATAGCAAGATTATTCATGCCTATTTGCTTTGCCAAATACCACATCCCTTAAGAAGTGTCGACGCAATCACAGCAGCTAATCTGGCGCAATCTTCAATGTAATGTGATGTGCTCTTGGACATAGCAGATCTATTAGAGTAAAAATGAAGTAACAGGTGGTAAATCCGTTTTATGTGCTGTCAAAGTACACGTAATGATTTGCATCTACATTGTACCGCAGCACATTTTTTACGAGATGGTTGCTAATTATGCGGATGTATAGTGAAAAAGCATTTTTAAATTAACTATTATACCCGACGGTTATACAGGCATTCATTAGTAATTGCCAAAGAATATATTAGAAGCAGAGCTACTTATTGGCCGATTTGATGACAGAGACAAATTTATTTGATTGAAGATTTTGAAATAATTTTGATATCGAACATAAGTCTACCATGGCAACACCAGATTTCTTATGTTTACAATGCATGCAGTAGTCTGATTTAGGATACTGTGCAGTGGCACATCTAGCCAAGAATGTGATTAAAGGAATTATACGTCATCAGCATCTCAAACGCCCCTATCAGCGCACATTTACCAAATTCTAAAATTTTTTTATTTAATCATATACACTTGATTACCTGTCTACGTGGGTAAAAATGTTCCTTTCACAAGTACTGTTTTGGCTTAAATTTCATCGCGCTAAGAGCGATGCAGAAAAGCGTGATATTTTTAACTATACATATAGGGGCTCTAATCCCTATAGCTACTGATAGCAGTTTGTAAAATGATGTTAATGTGCAAGCATGGTATGTATCCCTGTACTATTACTTGGGACTCCCTACTAGAGTCTTCATCACTTGGTTATCCTGGTTAAAGTGGCATTCGAATGAAATCTTTGCTCATACACGTAAACGATAGCTCATAGCAAAAGGCAATGCTGGTATTTAACATTTTGGATTAAACAAAATCATATTCTTCTTTATACAATCACCTTTGTATTAAAACGCGAACGTACGCAAACTGACTTTGAAATGGAGCAGGGGTTAGAAACAGATAAAGATTCGTCTCAAAAAATTTTCTAAACTGGCCTAGTAATGCTACCATCAGAGAAGTACAACTTCATAGGATTTTTAAAGTACATGTTTATGGCATATAAACATGTATATAAAATTAGGCAGTTAATAGCTGGCAATTTGACACTTCCCAAGCTAAGTGCATAACTATTTTGGCCTTTTTTATAACTGTTTCATTTGAAAGCATTGAAACCAATGGATGCCCTAGGAAAATCACATTACGACAAAAAAATTATGTGTAAATTTGTGTAAACCTAAAAATAATAGTTATGTGTAATTACTTTAGTGTATTAATAAGACCAGAGCATTATACTCTATCAATCAAGGCAAAGCAAATCATGGTACTAGGTCTCATGGATATCCTTTAGCCATAGAGCATCCACTGACTGATTTTACTACCATAATGTGGTAACGTATTCGTCATAAAAAAGACAAGAAGGGTTGAAAGCATTTAATAGTAGCAAGTAGAAGGTATTAAAATAGAGGTTATGAAGATGTCGTAGTAAAGCATAGGCAAATGAATTAAACATCAGTATTTAGGCAAGATACAGTCTCATCCTGCGCACAGGAAATAGTATCAGCTTTATTACAAATCAAAGGAACGCTTTTATTAAGTTATGGAAACCTGTTTCACAAGTTAAATACATAAGTCAAGCTCCTATTATGATGCGGGTAAATGCAATCAAATTGCTTTCCCTAGTAGTCAACTTAAAAGTTGAATTTCGAAGTTGGAAACTAATTAAAAACTGACAAAGGTAAAACAGGGGAAATGTTTGAAATAGGAAGTACAACTACACAAATTATTCATGACTTTTAAATACCTTTGAGACAGAACAATGGATTATATTTTTAGAGATTCCAATGGGCTTCACCAGTACGATTTGCCGGTCCTTGACATTTTTGATACATCATATAGAAAAAAACAACTTCGCAAATTAATTGTCAAATGTTTACACAGTTAAGTTAAAATTTAACAAAATATCAGCCACATTAGCTAGTAGCCTGGCATTTCAGTCCTGCTCTGGCCCATGGGTGGTTATTCCTTGGATGAATAAAAATTTATATAAATGTTGGGATAAAGTGGGAATCGTTTGTGCTTCTAGCTCAGGTTTGATGCCCTTCTTACCTCACCCCGCAAAGGACTTGTTTCTCAAGCCAATATGAATATAAACGCAGCTACACATGAAATTCTAGCCCACTTGCGATAACTTCCAATGGGTTTCATTTATTTCAATGGCATAGCTTAGACAACTGAGTGACTTAAAAGACAAGTAAAAGATTGTCAGTCGTTCGCCTTTTTTCCAGAATTATTATCTGCTGTGTTGTTAAATGGAGATTTAATTTCATCACACTATGTTAATTTTACGCAATTAACAATTCTAAAAAATTCTAAAAATTCTAAAATTTTTGCTTGAATTAAACTTCACGCCCTCAGTGTCACTCAGATTAGAAGTTCTCCTACATTAGAAAACTTTGCTTTTTAATTTTGTCTCAATAAAGCAGACAACGTTGAGGAATTATCTCCAGTCACTTTATGCAGCAAGGTTGAACGTGAATATATATATGCTTTTACTAGTGTCTAACTCGTTGATCGTAAAAGATGGATTGAAAAGTGCACAGTGAATAAGACTTTCACTTTCGGATCGCCAAACATTATTAGACAATAAAGCAAATAGAAGCTTGTAGCGCCCCGAGACTCCCTGAAGACGAAGGAAGACACAATACTCGGGCAGAATATATATATTCAGCATGGAGAAGGTGTCTGGGCTATTGGCATGGCCCAAAAGGCCAGCTCACCCGGCGAGGTACAAGGGGGCTAATTCAAAGTACCAGTACCGAGGGATAAACCACTATCGTATTACAAGCTGATGGGTAAAATAAATTTTCCCTTCTTTCCAGAAAAATTAACACATGATGGAAAGATTTGATGGTACTCTGTAAGAGATTATTTTTTGCGGTACAACATATATTTTTGACCGAATAGCTATTTCAAATGTTTAAATCTGCAAAACTTGTAATCCCAAAGGGGGATTGCTTCCACCGAGACAAGGCCAACATAAATGTCAGGAATTAAAAGGCAAAATTTTATGAATTTATAATTAATTATTATATAATAATCTTGAATAGCAAAATTACCTATTAATCGGATTAAATGTGGTCAAATACCCACACAAGACACACAATCGTCAATTTTTAGACTTCAAGAATCGTATTGGCGAAATTTAGTATAAGATCCAATCACATTTTCCAATGTCTCATCAAAGAAGTATTTAAGAAACTAGTGGTCAGCTGAATAATTATTACAATGATTGGAGTTTTTACCCTATACTTCTTACTTCTGCGATTTTTCGTCCGTAGGTTTACCACAAACTACCAGTACATCTGCAGAGATCATTTACGCTCTAGCTTTAAGTTGAAAGGGTTTTATTTTACTTATAAGAATGGTCTCTGCAGGTAAGTAGAAAATGCTATATTTGGTTCTTATAGGTGGACAAGGTGATCACGATCTATGGGGCTCTCGCGTTATCACTGATGGACCAGGGGAAGTTGGACCGATGAGGTTCAAAGTATACGACCAACCTGTAAGCGCTAAATAAAGAAGGCATTGTGTTGCGTTTGAGTACATCCTAATATTTAGTCAAAGAATACTTGTCTGAAACGAATTTTACAGAATTATGTTAAGCTTTCACTTGGGCAATATTTTATCTGTTGGAGACTTATGCCAAACTCTTATCCCTAGACTTCTTTATACTTATACATTAACTAAATTCGATTAGTTGCTTCTATTGGAGACAAACAAAATATACCTGAATAGTCCTCCCCTACTTTACGCAAAGTGACCCTGTGCAAGTCAACGAAACTGAAAGTGTTTTGCAATTGATAAATTATTTGTAGTTGTAAGACATTTTACGACAAGCCTGTCAGAAGGTTGGTTAAATATTAAAATAGATTTAAACTTGGTTAAAATTATCTTCTTTGGACCTTCAATTCATGATGAACACTTCATTTCATTCTTTATAAATGCGCTTTATCCCAACCTGTTTGCCTGTTTCCATTAAAGGAAGGCAGAATCTCTGCATCTGGGAAAACAGAACTTTTAGTGAATATTGATGGAGGAAAGTGTGCATCAAACGGTGTTATTTTGGGTGAGCCATGTGATTATTCCTCTGGTGAGCAAAACCTACTAAAGTTAAGATGATTTTTAATTATACATCATATCCATCATTTAGAACACTTTTACAGGCTTTGCAACGATTAACCTGAGAGATACTTCAGGCTACAGGGTGTTAAGAATACAGGATTCCGCGGTGACGTACACTGTGTACTTTGCACCAAAGTGCCAGTTTTATGCTCCGGAAATAGGTAAGAGTCTCCATATTACAGAAGCTGAATTCACAAAGTGATAACTTAGTAGTATGCGGAGAACAGTACCTGAAACCACTCGTGCTTCCTGATAACAAGACAACATGTATTTGGCAACTCAGAACTGTCAAAACAAAACCAGCATAAATAAATACTTGATTGAACTTCCTTAATAAGTTATTAACCTGATTAGGAATTCTGTATTATTTTAAGTATGTAATATACCGCTTAGTCTTTGCATTTGCTTTTGATAGAGTAATGTGCCAGTGTTATAGGAATATATTTTTAATAATCCACAGGTGATGTTATGGTGAGGCCCTCAATGCCTCTTTATAGATTTATGAAAGGGAAACGGCAAGCCGAAATTGAATTCGCAGTATTAGGAACCAATCAAACTAAACAAGTAAGCTATTTTCTGATTAAGTGTGACGAGAATAGCTGGGATTTTATTCGCGTGTTGTGCTCTGGATACAAAAATGCTATTTAACTTAAGCATATTAAGTAGGCATAAATAGGTGGAATAGCGTGAAATGTGTGGATTTTGAAGGGTTGCGTTTACTACTCTCTTACACGTAACAAATTCTAAATCATCTGAGTGTAAAAAAGATTTCCTTCAATTAGGCGTATCATTAACACACAGAATTTGTGCGAAACTATTCTTTAACCATTCATCCAAGGGGCAGTTTTCATTATAACTTTTGACGCCGGCAATAATGAACCAATTATTAACTCTAGATTTTATTAAGGAAAGAAGCTAATCTACTGTGCACTTGGAAAGGAAGTGTTGAGATTTCAAACAAAGATGGGTGTAGTAAGTTAAAGACCTTTATTAAAATTGCTGTGTCAAGTGTACTCATATGAAAACAACTAACTTTTACTCTTGTTTTAGAGGATTTAGTAATTGAAGAAGTTAAAAATCGGATGGTATATAAAATCACTGTTCCTCGTGAAAGCAATGAAGATTATGTAACCTACTCCTGGGGACACCCTGCTAGCCTTTTATCAGTCACTATTGATTGGAATCGAGATGGTAAACCTGCATTTGAATATTCCTTTTTCCTGTCACTTCCTTTTAATGAAAAAGTCTTTAAAAGCAGTGCATAAAGTAAGGAAGCCGTTTGGATAGCTGTTAATATTTTAAAGAGGATACCGAATACCTTGATGACACTGATAGGGTGAACTTGGCTAATTACCCTGAACTGAGATTTGTTCGTACTTGCAATGTCATAGGTGAGGCACCGGAAGTGAAGGAATGCAACAGTAAGTCTCATTAAAATCTATTTAACTACCCAACTTTGGCTGCTACTAAAATGAACAATGACTCGTTTACTTAATGCATTCTGTTTTATCAAAATCTACACATACAACTTGCAGTTCTACAAATAAGTCTTCATTCTACACTTTCTTCTTCCTTGTCCTTCTTCTTCTCAACAGATCTGTATTTGGAACAGTATGCTTTACTACGTATTATCTTTATCATTTTTCTTTTCATGCTTAACGGTTGTAAGCCTATCTCTTTCGAAACAAGTGCACTTGATCCTGCATGCACTGTTTGACAATAGATAGCATATTATGTATTCGTACCAAATTATTGTTGTACCCCCATGCAAATACATGCGCTTTGTCCATACCTGCCTTCATTTTACAGAATCCCCCGAAATGCAAAGTAAGCTATTTAACAAGCTTAGTAAATCACTTGCAGTATTGACATCCAGTAGTGGGATTGAGACTGTAACACCCTTCTGTGTAATTTTGTGTATGGCTTTAAGGAAATCAGGCCATAATCGCAGAAAGAAATGAAATAATTCTCGAATAATACGTTTATTATCCTACACTTTCATCCCTATGGATTTAGAACCAACTTTACTTATCGATAAACTTATTCGCCTTTATACATTTGAAAGTTTTGAAATGAATAATACTTATAGGAAAACAAATTCCATCCCAACTTACGGGTAAGTTCTTCAGAACATAGGAATAAATAATGAAGAGTGATTTTCTTATTGCTTTCCTCAGAAAGGGGTAGTATAATGTTCACAAAGATACCTGCGGTCAGGCATACATACTTCTTTTATTTATATCCAACCATTTTTCTGAAAAAACAGTGCATTTATTCTCATCATTTCTTACTCTGTCTGTTTTCACTTTAGCCATCCTTTTAATATGGCTCTATGAAAGATGCTGGTGGATAGAGGAATGATATCTTTATAATGCATAACAAGGGCCAAGTGACGTGGATCATGTGTGCTGCTTATTTAATTTTACTGTAGAGAAATGAGTTATGGCTGATACGTAAACTTTTAAAGAAAATAACTTTTTCTAGCTTTGTGCTACTGCTTACATTTCGCCAAGACAGCGATTAACTATTTGCATGGCTCCAACTATAATATTTAGTCAAGTCGTTATTTAGTGCCATTTGATTTTTGTGGTCTGGTACGCATAATATAATGGAAATTTTATCGAAATAGATTGTGTGCGAGTCTGTTAAATGTTCATAGAGAACGTCGTTTAATAACGAAATAGCAGCCACATCGGTAAAATGCATTAAAATACAATTCTTGATGTGATTTTATTTGTAAGTATAGACGAAATTAAATGTATCGCAGCACTTAGCAAAGCATACAAATAAGTAAATCCATTTTACTCACTTGCACTTATACACGAGAGTTGTTTGTGAGCATAAAGAAGTAACAGATCATATAATATCTAAAAGAGGCCGTTATTTAAGCTTCAGATTGACACGGTGTCTACGACTATAACTTGAATGACTGTTGAAAGTTTTTAATTCACCATTAATCAAAATAATATGGGACCCGCTGTATTTGTGGTAATGGGAACCAATCTCTGCTCAAATGAGCCACAATGTTGATTTACTCACTGGATTTTATCTTTGAAAGGGACAAATGGGAGACATCTTTCGACTTAGTTATCCACATCATGAGCTGATCATCAAAACTTGGCTTAAATGCCCGTGACAGGAATTATGCGTCTGACAGACAGAATTGGGACACGGAACAGAGACCCTGACCTGTATCCGGTCAACATCCTAGGGGAATGGAGGGAAGCGATTGGCGAAATTACGAGAAGATTGACTCGGCACATATTAAGGCAATGGTTGTAGTACGACTTAGAATTGGTATGGTTACACTAAAGTGCGGAGACCACTAAACGTGAATAGTATGGAAGTTCATATAATTCCTAGCATGGTGCAAACCATTATGGCTTGTAGTAATGTTGCAATTGGTTCTGAAAATGACGACCTCTATCTAGCTGCAAATCTGTACGAGGCTAATAACTAAAAGCATAGAATTTGGAGGAAAATGGGGTTTTTCTGGTTTAAACGTATGTTTTACGTGGCAAGCGGCTGTATATTGGCAGTACGTTATAAAAGGTTGTAAATCTGTAATGAAATAAATTAGAGCTTACTGGTGCATGGTTACTAATTAGGAAAGAGGAGATTAGCAGATGAATTGAGAGCCCTACGTGCTTTCCTTATACCCCATTTCCAGAGGTGACTTCCGTTACGAAGTGAATTGATGGGATTCAAAAAGCTACGTTAAGTGCCTTTATTCAGATGTATCAACGATAGGGCAATAATGTAAGGGGCAAGTGGTATAGAAATAGAGTGTAGCACCAATGCAACATTGACAAATGCTGATGACTGACTGTTAAGGGTTCAGGTTTACAGTGTTTGCATATTGTTTTAATACCACAGTTATCTCTCCTGAAAAAAGTCACATAATTCTAAAACAATATAAACAGACCGTCTCTAGTTTGTTTCTAAACTAGCAGCACAAAAGTTCCGAGTGTGTTAATTACAAGGTTCTGTATTTTATCGCTTTGTGTTTGTCAACTCGTCACAGCGTCGGGGGCCCAGGATTGACTACACTGAATAACACTGCCAAAATAGGGTTGAGGACTGTGTGGGAATGACAATTCCACGAGATATACACTATTAGAGCTGTTTATTTAATGCCATGGCAGGCTAACTTCCGGAGTCTCAAAGGAGACATGAACATCAAAGTGAAGCCCGTAACTGCCAGTATATTGTGTGACCTTGGGGTGTGGTTTGTGTGCATGCACGGTAGCACTGCTATACTGCAGCACTAGTGTGCTTAGGCATTATTATTCGCGCTTCTTTTTATCTATTCAAATGACCCTAACCTTAACGTGGGTATTGCTACGGGGGAAGATAATCTCTCCCTAACATATGGTGATCGAATTTGCCTATTGATACACCTGATCTTAGTGCATGCATGTGTCTATTCATTTCGTCGCACACAACTTGAATTGCAAGTCTTAATGAACCGATGAGTAGCTCATGCAGAATATTTGCAGTGCAGGTGGTCACAATTTTGAAAAGAGAGAAACATATCAGAAAGTAAGAATCGACATGCATTCTTGGCATAGTAGCTTCAGATAAACGCAGGACCACGCTCATGAGGTAATATTTTTATTCAAAGTCATTGGAGCGCAATATGAGGGAAAATGCATTGCTTGTTTTCGATTTGGGGCAACAACCTTCTAGACAGGCATGTCTTTCGTTTGGCCACAATGTTTGGTTTATCTCCAAGACTGCTATAACCAAACTACCATGACATGTAATCAAGCGTTTCTTTAGTTACTAGGTCATTGAAAATTCAATTTTTGCTCTTCTCATACCCAACTATATAACCTCGATCAGACTGTCATGTAGATTGCGCAATACAGTGTGTTGATAGGTCACGCTTCTTTTGCATCGCTACCATATGGGCATACCACCGCTGCCTGTAAATAAACCCATTTTTATTTCCCTGGATTTAAGACATATTAGCAAATAAGAATATTTTAATCAAGTAGCAATTTGGAGACAACTTAAAACTCGTTAACACCGGAAATACTGATATTTTGCCAAGCGGACTATTATACAGTCGCCAAATGGAAATAAACGGAATATGAGCGGCGTCCACTCTAAAAGTAACTCACACCTGAATGAAGCTTAACCTTCGCGAGGCCCCTGCTTTGTGTATGTTTCTTCATTAGGTGAAAAATTTTTTAACGTCTTTATAGATATCATTTCGAATAAAGCCTTAATTGATACTTGTTGACTGTTAGGACAATTCTTTAAGGCCTATCAGGATAACCCAAACAAATCAGAATGTAAAATCAAAATAAGCTTATTGTGGGTAATTCGGGGGTGAGAAGTCGCACTAATGTTTGTTCAAGCAGTGTTGAAATTAACTTGCAATGACTAGTCGATTTTAGTCACCACTTGCTCAAATGTTATTGGCACTACTTAAATGCCAAAAGCAACGAAACCTTTCATCCATCCAAGCATAATTCACTCATTCTCCGATCTCGGCAGCTACCAATTGTAAGAGTCCCTTAAAGCACTGCTGGTTGTGTCTAAGTTGGCATTCAAATCTATTACAATTGGCGGTGATATTACCAAATTTCACTAAAAGAAAATATTACTAGCAAATAGCAATAATCACTTCTGCGCACATTTGTCAGTCTCTTGTAATTCCGGAGTTTGCAAAACACTCGGCTTGATTTATGTTGCATCTGCCAAATACTCCACCGTTTTAATCTAAAATCATGCTTTTCTGTTCATGCATAGCTAAGTTTACTTCAAAATAGTTCTACTTTTCATGGTAACACGATTAAAACCGTCTGAGGCCGTTAGACCATTTGTGAGGTTGAAAGCCGTGTGATGCCCAGGACCAAACCTACTCGGTAAATTAATGAAGACAACTGAGCATAATTTGGACTACATTTCAATAAGTGTTTTCCAGACATCACTGATTGCAATCAAGAAGGGTAGTCCTCTTTAGCTTACTAAACTCATGTAATTAGTTCACTTTCTTGTGACACTTGTGATTGTTTGCGTGCTTGGCCGTGAAGAGGAGAGAATTTACATTAACGGTTCTTTGTTATTCCGTCTACTTATATACTCTGTTCCGATGAATGTAAACACTGAAGAAGCTCACTTGACGAATTTGCCGATTTACTCAGTCTGATCTCGGCATAAAGAACCCAGCAACATTTTTGTGACCACTAGTTCAATTTTATCAGGGCCTGCAACATTTGTGTTAAAATGAGCTGCTAGTAGATTTCGCTCAATTATTCCGGAAAAAAGGGTGTGCGTGTAAATTAAGCAGACGAGAAATCGGAAACTATAATGGCGAAAACATAGTCCCGCAAATACAATGTTATCAATTTGTGATCAAATGATCTCCAGTGGCGTTGCACCCCATACAAACCCATTTGCTGATTGATCAAGTAGTGGTACCATCACAATTTGGATATATGAACAAGTTCTTATTCCAAAATTATGTAAAATGCTGATTATTTTACTTTCATAGGCAACACAACATCATTTTCCAGCACAAGCATTTCCTCACTCAACGTTACCTCTAATTTAATGGGGGTAAAAGGTATTCTGATTTCGGAATTGGAGATTAGAAAGCAGTGTGATCAAGAATGGCATTGGTTAATGACAGTCAAGTTGTATTCTAAATTTGGATCCATAAAAATTATGGAAAGCAGTCCATTCATTCATTCACTCAATTGCTGTTCATGGTCTGTTCCACATTTCATGTGCACATCTACTTTTCAAATGGGATTCTTTTTGTACTCCGCCTTTTGTGAATGCAATCTAGCGCCAAATAAAATGGTTTACACAGGGGATTTTGCAACGTAAGAGGGGCCATAATATTAATACATAAGTGCAGATTCCTCAATCATTATGTTTGCACAAGCAGATGCATGCCTCCATAGCCTGCAGTACATTAAGCATTAGATATTAGTTTCTATAGAAGTGAACACTAAAGAGTCCCTGATAATTGGTAAAGGCTGTGCGCATTTTTGAGCACCAGGAGCACCGTAAAGATTATATTTGTCGAAGTAATTGTCAAATGAAGGATGTACTAGAGAAATCACTTAGTTACTCAATGCCAAAAATATGTAGTCATCCTCACCTTACTCCTGTGATTACTACCAAATTATATCCTGTAAACCCCATCGAAATCTGCATGGATTATTGATGACTGATGTCACTGCATCTCATAGAATAAAGTGGAACACTTATGCGCATTCGATTTATTCCCTGGTGGACGTGCAAAACAGTTTATGAGCGTACAAAAATTTGCTTCTTTTATAATTAAGACATTTTTTGGAGAGGTATTATTTAGTGTTTATATTGGAATAATTACTCCAAACTACTGAAGCGTCATTCAAAAGTGTGAACTGTAAATGTACTACTCCCGTGCATGTGTTGCAGATGTTCATATGAAACCTGGTATGCGACGACCCAGTATGGATTGTAGTAGTGCTGCAGTTGATTAACCAAATGACAACTATTGGCTACGAATTTGTGTGAGGCAGACAGCAGTATGCATAGAACTTGAAGAATAGTATAAGCTTTTATATTTTAAGTGTATGGTTGCTTGGTGGTGGTATGCCAGACACAGGTCATAAAGCTGTAATGTAACAACTGAAAGGAGACAGGTGTGTTGTAAACAGTTAGGAACGAAGAGAACAATTTTTGAAATGACAGTCTACCGTATTTCCTTAATCTAACATGCCCAAGGCGAACTAATGCGATTTTTCGAAGTTATTATTTAATTGCCTCTAATTGGAAACACCAAAGAAATACCAATTGTGTAATGTGAATGAGTTACAACAATGGAGTTCTTAGAAATCGTAGGAGGTAAGGGATGTTTAGCACTAATGCAGCTTCGGCAAACGGTGATGCTCGAGTGGCTTAATCCCAAAGTGGGGTGTCTTCATTTCATCTGTTAACTATTAACATAAAAGATACTGGAGGTTGTTATTTATCATTCTTTGTGTTTTACCATGGTATGATTATCAAGTCATCACTGTGCCATAGGATGCATAATTGGGACAGGCTTGAGTGAATGACTAGTTCATGAAATAAAATAACCAGAGCACTCAGTTTCATATCATGACAGTTTGGCTTCCAGGGTTTAACATGTGGTATCCACGTCAATATATGGTCCATATCAGTCTTTACACTCTGTGTACTAGGATTACATTGTGTGCCTACACCCTGTGTTGTCGCTGTGCTGCAGTACTTGTGTACCTCAGTGTCATCGTTCTGCCCTCTTTGTTTCCAATGAATGGCTCTGGCTTAAAAGTGAACACTTAAAACCGAGCGATCAGTTGTACCATAGTAAAGTACAATGCGCTTTAGTAAACTTCTGCGGTAGCAGATCTTCCCTCCCTGAAACCTGGCATTACATGCAAATGAGTGCTCTGACAGTGTTCATGTCGTGAAAATATCAAATGGATGACACCACCAAGCCTAACCGAGCGTTAGGCCCTCAGTCATGTGCGGTGAAATAAAGAATAGGAATTATCCAAACTCACTATCTTTTACTATAAGTAATTAACAAATCATTTTGCAACATTCTGTTTTTTTGTTCTAGAAGAACAGAAGCCTTTAAAGGAAAGTCAGGTGTAGCATTTAGGTGGGGAGTAATTACTGTGAATTTGTCAAAATTGCATTGATCTGAAACATCCCTAACCCCCTACGCCTGCTGTCAACCCTATTGTTGTACCTCGTGACTCTTGCATTGTTACCACTTCTTTGATGTCTCCGATTGGAGGTACCTAAAGTGGCACTTTCTGCTGACTGTTTCATCCCGAACATGCGACCCAGCGGAAGCACAGTGGGCTGTCATCTTAACATCTGTTCTTTTCGTACCTAGTTGTTTAAAATAGTTATATTATTGCATCTATTTACTTTTACAGTTTTGTCTACATAACTACAACTTTACTAATACTTGTTCATCTGTTAAGCACTTTTGCTTTAAGTCCATCTGAATAGCGTTGTTGATACAGTGTTTCCCGATACTTCGTTGGCAGCTATATTCCCAGGGAAGATATGCTTGTAGACGATTTTATAAAACAAATGGGCTAGAGATCTGCCCACAGCGTTGTTTGCTAATAAGTTATCCATTCTAGCTAATGAATCCTGGTCAATCAATGCTTTGTGAAGGCAGAACTTCTTGCAACCTTGGCGGTCATATCTGCATAATTTGAGCCATCTTATAGTGTGCCACTGCCACACTCTATATGGTACCTTGAACAAACTATCCCTATGCTAATTCAATGTTAGATTGAAGTTTTATGGGTTGAACTATTTGTTTCTACAAATATGTTTTTTGTGGGGGTAATTCTAGACACAAGCGTCGGAGATACAAGAGACATAACGCGCTAGGACAGGCCACAAGAACGACAATAGTTAATTTTAAAAAAAACCTAAAAGGCAAGTGTAGCTTTGAATTTAAAGAGATTGTAAACACTATAAAGGCATTGTCAGCACTTTTCTACATGAGTCTCTCATCGTGAAGTAGCCCGAATAGCACCATTTACAAATAGGTTACATTTGCTTGTCAAATAAGTGCAGCCCAATTATGCAGAGGTTAATGGCTTAAAAAATGTCTTGTACATTATGGACCATTGGAATCCAAATTCACTATAACAAATTAGTTGTAAAGGAATTTTAGAATTAATTTCAATGTAAGTAATGGCTAAAGGTTGTCTTGACAAATTCAGTAATTAAAATAGTGAATCTCAATTAGTTGCATCGCAAGGTAACTGAAAAATGGCTTCCTTGATATATGGGTAACAACTAACGTAATATGCGTGTATATGTGTATTTAGATTTATGAAAATTTTTTTCAGCAGCACATGTGCCACATGGCATGATGTTGCAACTCAAGCACGGCAATGCATACAATGCGGTGTTTTGTATATACCCTCATTTGTGATCTAACTCGTGCAATTATTCTCCGGGCAAAGAGAAAATGTCAGTCTGCAATGCTCAAAAACGACTTATTGGTGGCATTATACATCAAATGTGCATTCATTGTGACCTGACGCGTGTCACGTCTCGTGCATTACCAAAGTGAAATCCGGCTACCCACATTTTAAGAACTCCAGATTTGTGGCCATGCTTCTGAGGCCAATACAAAATATACATCCCCCTACTTGATAAACAGCATCTTATGCAATGGTGAATAGCTAATAAGAGTTCATTCGTTCTCTAGTCAAATACGTACACATAAGATGGAAATAGGAATAATATGCAGAACAAATAATAAATATAAATAAGCGATCGGGAATGGATCAATCATAAACATTACATGATCAAAAGCTCCTAGTAAAACATAAGCTAGTGAAAATTAGTTTTGATATGATGCATAAGAATACCACGGGATCTATGTAAGCAGTTGCAGAATTCCTTGATACAGTAATTACGACTAGTCAAAATTGCAAAATGGGCCACAATTATTGAAGCTGTTGTTCAAATTATTTATAATTACGTGCTCATTTACAAAAAATACGAGCAGCTTCTGGTTCCTTCTAGCCTAACAGCAGTCCACAAGCATTTCTTTGGAACATATTAACAATCTGGTTAGTCTTGCATTAACTAATCTTTGCCGTGTCCACTTGACATCTGGATGCAAATTATGTAGTTCAACTAAGTTTTTATCATCCGTCTACAGTTGAAAAAATGAAAATACACGAAAGTAGGGCTAGGTAGCTTCAAAAGGATAATTACATCTCCCACAACTAACTCATGCATGGCGATATTTGGTGCAGCACGAAGAGAATTCACGTATAAATTACTATTTGTAACGGAACGGTAATAACAATGCAAAACGGCTATGTGACTACGGCTATTATCAATGATTAGACTTATTTCCTGCTATAAAAATGAAATATAATGATGTCAAATAAAGGGGATAGACTCTTTGTGGTATTACCTTAAGCCATTAAATATGTTTAAATCGTTCGCAAAAGTAGCATATTGTTCTCTTTTTACTTGTAGCACCACCAGAGCTCTATAATAATAGATTGCACTTTGATAATTACGTTAACCTAACTTTGGGGAGAGTAAAGAATAAGCTGCATTAATTTTGCATTAAATATAAGTCAGGGTTAAAATTATTTAGCTTTCCAATCATAATATACTTCCTTTTGCCTCTCCTTTTCTACATTTTTATATCAATTCCCACCATAATCTGCACAATATCCTCACCTCAGCTGTAATTCACTCGCTCACTAGGTATAAAGGCACTTGTATATTTTCATAATGAGGCGAATAGTTTGCGATCACATAGTATATGTCAGGTGCAAGACACCTTGTTGTAGCATAGAACCCCACTTCCATACCATAATTCGTTGCTACGCAGAGAGATGCAAAAGCTGTCACCTTTTAACTGAAGATAGGTAAGAAGTGTTAAGGAAATGCAATAATGCAAAATTGTCGTGTGAATACGAAACTGCATCCGTTTAACATGATATTAGTTGGGTAAAATATAGGTTTGATTGAAAAGGTGAATTTGCTAGGCAACGTCTGGAGTATGCAAACACCTTTAGTGTATGTGTTTAATAAGTCTTGTGTTGCGATACTGCATTTGAATTGATGGATAAGTAGTACGTAGAGTCATTAAATAATGAGTAAATTAGCCGGGAGCAGCGCCTAGTGACAAACACCATTGCTGCAGCCTGAACGAGAGTCCCGTATTATTGCTGTGAAGGAAATTATTAAACAAATTTAAAAGTATTTCCATTTAACACGTTCAATTTCAGCATTTATATGTTTAATGAAGCTGACCCTTTTGCTGTGATCCAAATTTGACCTGTATGGCCCTCGGTTAATGGAGTTCTAAATTAAGTTGGAGGAAAAGAGTGAAATAAAATGGAATGAAGAAATTAAATCGAGGTGATGTATGCGCTCAAGGACCATGAAATATTTGGAAGGTGCTAAATGATTTGTCTGCCCCTAAGATCTCAATGGCAAGTGGCTTAACAGAGGCCGATCTCGAATACTACTAGTGTGCGACTTAAGTCAAGTTACAGAACATTTGACACTCCTACCACTTCAGAGTCTCAAACCCAAATGTATTTCAGCCATTGACAAACCCCATAAAAGTGTGATTTCACGTTCATGAAACTATCTTGTGGGTTAACTAAAGATAAGATAAGTTACATTGAATGTTACCCACTTTGTGTTATTTTGAACCACTTACTTCCCTCATTATCTACCCTACTCTTGTTTGCGGAAAACTTTTATGACCTATTGAGCTACACTCCATGGATTATCACTGCTTTCTTTAGACTTCCAGAAAGGCACTCGACTTTGGATAATTGGTGTTGCTATCACAGTCGTTCCTGCATGACCACTTTTTCATCTTATCGTCAGTATCTGCTTCCTCAAATTCTGCCCATCTGGAATCATGAAACACACAGAATTATTATAACGCTACTCAAGTAATACTAGTAGGGTGCCCTTTTTGAAGGGACTCATCAAGTAGGAATTCAGAATGTGTAATCAGTTTCTTTGATTATCATTACCATGTTATTAGTCATAAGGTAAAAATACGCTGTGATACATTTTCTAAAATGTCCAGTAGTCCTGCAGAGCGAGTAAAAGTATAAATTCAGGTTAATGGAAATACAATCAGCTAAAGTCTCTGCATGTTGAATGGACTTTTAATGTGTTAATATTGCATTTTAATCCCGTTGATTTCTTCATCACACCCCAGATCTGGCTGATTGCACTTCGTGGAATCTGAAAGCCGATTTGCGATTGTGTCTGTAAAACTAATATAGCAGTGTATTTTATGCATATGCTGTCTTACTTGATGAACAACATTTAGCGAATCATTGAATCCTTGATAGAAGCTAGATCGTATTCAACCGGAATACATCATAGCACTCGAAATTGGAGAGATATTCCAGGCAAACACATAGTCAAAGTTTGAAATTAGAAGCACAATATCTGCTAGCATTGTGTGGATGAAAATTCCACTGCCTTTCGGTCGTTTTATCTGACGCCGTGTGTGAGATATGGAAACTTGGATATTGGCTTCGAAATACAAGCAACCAATTTTATGGTATAGTATGCCAGCTGCGTCGTTGTCAGCCTGCGAACTCTACTCTAAACATTTACCTCCACTTCAAGGTAACTGTCAAAGACGTAATCAAAAAGGGAAAATTAGAGCATGGAGGAATGTTTCATGTCGCTTTCAAATCCAATACCTTTATATCACAAGATGCCTTTGGCTTGTTAATCTTGACTAGAAGTAGCTGATAACAATTGCGCATTATTTCACTGAATGAGCTGAATCGTTCTTCAAAAGGAACTTTCTGTCTGGTCATCCGTCTGCTTGTCTAAATTGGTCACAATTCAATATAGCCCCAACAATGTCTTCAATACAGTGTGGCGTAAAGTGAATCTTGATGAGGTGATTTCGGTTAGATCTAATATAGTCTACGATTATGGCAAAACATAAACGAATCGAATTAAGTCAATAATAAGTTGTGACCATTTAAATAAACCTGCTTTAGCTGAATGTTCCCAGTTGACGTTTGCGTACTTACCTCAGAAGAGAAAACGCAACAAGGAATCGTTCGCCACTCAATTACTTGTTCAGTCCTGATTGTACATTTAGGATACTGAGATTGTTTTGGCGCTCTGAGCATAAGACCTTAGGAGTGACAGCAGTGAATTCTCAAAATCACGTCTTAGTTATCCATGCAATAAACAGCGCAGTGTGTATGTAGATATACAAGTTCATGGAAGATTTTCCCAAGAGCCGCTTCAGGGCTAAACCGGTCTGAACCTGGCCAATCAAAATGGTCTTTGAAACCATGTTTTGTTGACGTCTGCAGATCGGCTTTTATAAAGTGCAGTCCCACCCAGATCACGTGATCTTGAATGAAGGATACGTGAATGTTGGGATTCTACGTTTATTCATAGCTAATATGCCTTTTGTTACCTCTTTTGTGCCGCTGTTACTTTAACCATTGTGAATATTCGGCTTGGTCCACTTACAAGATTATGACGACTGACGGATTCGGGCTATGTATCCCAAGTGCAATAGTCATGTCGAAGGACTAAAATTAGGCGTGACAATAAGTACCTTTGATCGTTCGTTATCATGGGGAGGTACACTACGTATGCACTACTAGTTACTTTGGGATTAGGCCTATTCAGGGCCATTGGGAATGATACGAAGCTGCAGGAATGAGAATCATGCAGGCACACTAATACCGCGATATAGCAGGGAGGTGTGTACGGGAAATACGTACACACCATACAAAAATACTCTGTGTTTATTAGTAATGACCTCACCCCGATTAGGTAGCAAAATTATCCATGCTTACACACTCGTCCACACATCCGTTCATCCATACTTCCATCGGCATACATAAAAATAGGCCATTCATGACATGCACACTTGCTATGATGTCATCTGTCAGCTTTGATAACTTTGACACCATTTAACCCCCCTACAATACGCTAACCGGCTAAAGGGGTTGCATGGTTAATTATGACCATTTAATTTATCAGTTTAACATTTTTGGAAGTTTCCTTTGAAAAAGCTCGTTCAATTTCTACTTCCTTTCTACCTGCTTGGCCTCTTTTCTTCATTGGGTTCCGTCGTCACAATATATTGTTCAGTCCAATAAGTATACACTTATACATGAGAATTATTGTTAAGTTGTCAGTAAGTTAAATTCACCATACTATGGAAGGAGGATATTTTTAGTGATTTTAAATACGCGATGCAAACACACTAAGTTGCGTTTTATCAAAACCAAGCAATACATGTGTTATAGAAGTTTTTGTAAGCAACCTCTAGGTTGCTGTGCCACATATCGGTGCTGCCAGCATTCAAATAAACCCCTACCCCTCCTTTGCTAAGTATCCGTCCAAAGTGAGAAATCAAAACAGCGATACAAAAAAAGTGATGACTCCTCTACAACTATCTACCCATTTTTCTCTAAAAATAATGCAGTAGTTTATGTATGTTGCCTTAAATAAGAAGCAATATTTTACGATTCATGGAATCATTCGTAGAAGACTGTATATGTAAAATATAACATTAAATTCAAATTGGACGGATAATCATGGCAAGCACTAACTCTAACTGTAGAATTCGAAATTAACTATTCGTGGTTGTGTGGAAAAAACTCCATTGCCTTTTAGTCATTTTAACAGTGTGCAGACATCATTGGTAAATATGAACAGAGAACCAGGTATGCTAACTGCGGGATTTATAAACTCGTACGGTGCCTCTGGAATTCAGGCAACCAAGTTAGTGGCATAACATACCAACTACGCCATAATCACCCCACAATTACCAGAAGGTAGAATTGATTCCAAACATTCACAGAGTTTGTTCCCCAACCAATAAAGATGTGTTCGTCGAAAATAGAGGAGAGCATCTGCCTTTGCTTCATGCTGCTTCGAAATTAGAAAGTGTCCTATCATTCCTTCAAAACCCTAAAGCTGAACTTATCTTGTTAATGTTGACTAAAACCACAACTAGTAATTACCTATGAGTACGCTTTAGAAGCCAAACCCTCGGTCAGATAGGAATTTTATGTATCCCTGTAAATATCTGTCCAAAATGATGCGAGACCGAACAAATCATATGCCTCCATTATTATGTTGCTTTTAAGTAGACCGTTACGCGACGAATTTGTTTGGATCTAATGGCGCCTTTGATTCGAAGAAAATACAACCAGAAGCAATATAGCAAAAAGCAAAATTGCTGCAGATTAAATAACCTTAAGGTGGCCTCATCCAGTTCATCCATTCAAAGCACGCAGTCCCTCGGTATTCGATACCAGAAGTAGGGGTCATACTTCCATCGCAGTTGATATCTTAAATTTATAATCTGCCAGGGACATACACTAGGTTATTAAGTACATTTTTCCCATGGCAGTAGGTCTCACTGACATGGGGATATCTGTTCCACCTGTAAGATAAAATCATTTAAGCTTCGTCTTGTCGAATTCTCCTTCGCAATTACAGCAGTCAAAGATATTTGCATTAAATTTTGGTTAATGGTCAGGAATTTTCATTGAGTGATGACCCCACAGTCAAAGAAGGGAGTCATTCTTACGCAGGATGATGGGAGAGGTAAATTATGGGCGAAGACTGAGCTGAATGTTTAAAATAATGCATAAATTAGTGTTTGACTAAGAATGTTGAAAATAAACATACGATGGAATGGTCGTCGAAAAGCGGGCTATCTAACCGATCTCCCTGTCTCCTTTGATAATTTGGGTTAGAAATTATCCAAAGTTCGTAGTAGTTATAACACATTCTAATATGGCATTCTAGCAATCACATGCCTAGTAGGTCCATGTCCAAACGTATTTTACCTCGATCAATGCAAATCATTGCCCTCGTCCCATTGTCATAGGCCCCACCAGAGCACATTTTTTGGCATTCACTCTGAATAGCTGTTATAACTGTTCGCGAAACTACACTTTTACTCTCTTGATTCTCTTAGAGGAAGGTAAATTCAAGCACAAATTGTTCATTCGTCGATTGGAATCACAAACTGTGCATTGTCATACTTTACTGGCAATCTTCACACATTATGTAGATAATAAAGAAGATGAGGCTTTTTTAGCCTACCTCATCAAAAATCTGTACAAAGTGAGTATGGGAAATTTTAGCAGATTGCTATGGCTCATGCCCATTTAATTTGACTTCTCTCTATTGATACAACGTGCGTGTGCGCTTCCGATTTCCAAAAAGGTTCATCGGGTGTGTCGACACCCCAACATCCACCTGTGCTGCATTTTCAGCATGCGAATATTTGCAAAGTGCTATGAGGTTAACAGTAGGAGTC
>CABFON010000002.1:0-51106 GCA_900683695.1 Echinococcus oligarthrus
GCTTAAGCGACGGCGGTAGTGCTTTTCTTAGACCTTTTCTTACAGGCTTATTTAGTGGGTCTTCTGTGAATGCAACAGCTATATCTGCAAGATCAAATCAACTTAAAATGCTATTATTTTACTTTAGGTGTGAGTGAGAAAATTTAGGCATATGTATGTGTAAAGCCTAACTAATCCATTAACTAGAAACCACCCAGACTGTCGTTTACTAGTGTATCAGAAGTACACGGATATCTGCTTGACCTGAGCCTTGATTACAATCAGTGCGCATGTTAACTCATGCTCTTCCCATATTCCCATTTAAAATGCCAGAATATTTGACCCTTTGGGCTGAACTACAGAGGCCTTACAGTTAGTATTTTCAGTCTTTTTTAAGAGCCATTATTGATGACTTAGGGACTCTCTGAAAAGGTTGTAATGTGTCCACATCTGTCAGTACATGGCCAAGCAGGAAAGAACGATTACTTTCTTAAGCCACCTACAACGTAGGTTTATAACTGGATACGGTGTCTAAAAGTGCACAGCAGTATATCCATACGTAAAGTACATGTTAAGCCTCTGTTTTACTGCATGACAAGGAAGAAATTGGTCTTCATTCTTCATTAAGATGTCGTCATTGCTCATGATGTCAAGGAGTACTCTTCGTTTTTCTGCAAAGCTTAACCAACTGTTTAACATTCTTCAAAGCAGTTTGTGGACGCGTTATCATCTATGTACTTATCAAATAAACTTTACACCTTATTGGCGCCTTTGATGACAGTTGATATTTTCGACTGTAATCGTTTAGAGTTATCCGAATTGCCTGTAGGAACCTTCAGAGAATGCTAGCAACACCTCTTCCTCTCGATTTAAATAAACCACCTCGTCTGCCCATTAAGCTGGAGTAATATGGTGGTGAGGTGAGCCGTAGTAGCTTTTCTTTGATCAACGTGTCCGGGGGCCTGTTTGGACTTAAAATCTGGTGAAGGACTTGTAACACCTATAGTTGCATAGGAAAGCCTACAGGTGTTACCTCCGACCACTTGGAAAAATAACAAAAGAGGAAGAGATAACAGACATCATCGAATGGCACGACAGGGTTATGATAAATTAGTAGCAATGGTTCTCTACCCAAGTTTAAGGTAATAAGAGAACCTTCGAGGTGTTTGCTACTTGTTGGCATTGCCGACAACTTCTTACAAAGTGACCATTGATAGCCAATAAACACAACCATTGGCTATAAACTTAATGAGGCAAACTCTAGAATGCTCTGAATAAAATTAGTAGAGTAGCCTGAGATGCAATAAGGCGGACAACATAATACAATCGTCAAACGCCAAGCAGCCTTTGGTAAGGCACATTTTTCTGCGGTGGTGGAGCAGTAGGCGAAGGTAGCCGCTCAGATTGCATTGCCTACATCAACAGGCTGTGGAAATTTGTCCGTTTTGGAACATATACATCGATTGTAGGAAATGGTATGATGATAAGTAAAAGACAGGAAACTAAACTTCAGAGATAATAAATCACAGACGCCCTTTTTAAATCTTAGATTAAATAAGCCTATGCTTTAATTACTGTCTATCTTACCACTTATTTTCATCCTAGGTGGTCTGACTTTAAAGATACCTATATATATATTCTAACCAGCAACAATTTTAGGATACGTAACTATTTGTAACTCGAAGTTTTAAGCTGTTTATTTTATCCCTAAAAAGAATAGATTTGCTTGCTTTTGAGGGCCTGCTTATAATATTTGGACTTCAGGGAGTACGCCAAGTGAATTAACTAATAAAACTGGCGTGAGATTGAACCGAATCGCACCTATATGCCTCAAAAATTTTAAGTTTAGTGGGATTTGAAGATGCCCTGGACAAAACAAAGGTGCCATTTTATGACTAATAAAATAAGCTAAAATACAAATCACTTTGTGCTTTAATAAAGTTAAAGCTGACATGCCTACATGCAAAATGCGTTTAGTCAAAGAGTAAATCAACACCGGGTATAAAGATGTTTAAAAGATAACTTAAACGCAACTTTTTAACACATGTTCCTTAGTAGATTAAAGTCTAATGTTAACTTAGTAAATACAAGTGGTTAAAATATCAGTAGGCATTTCATATGGAAGATTGAGTCGCTCGTATACTGTTTATTCACAAACTTTTCAGAACGGAATGAGGTATCCCTGTTGGTAATGACATAGTTAACGTATTTTTACCAAATAAAATACCTAGACTTAATTTCTGCTTATTTTCTAAACAGATATCACCTGTTTTGAGTCAGAAATGTCACGCACTGGTAACTAATGCATATAATCACCGCCAAAATTGGTAAGCAACATGCAAAAATTCATTGGAGATCTAGTGTCAAGAGTACAAGGAATGAGAGTTGCAACTATTGCTTGGAAAAGTCCATTACGTGTTGTTAGTAGGTATAAATAATACCCTTTTCCAGCTAGATGCGCTGCTCCTGATAAGCACCCTCTATGATGAGTGAAACGAGTTTATTAATTTAATTATCAGAGAGATCTTATTGTCAGAAAGGAGTTACCAAGACAGCTTCTCTAATTTGGCTTAAAAGCAAAGACTAATGAGTGAACTATGCTGGAAATTCATCAACAAAAAATGAAACAAGAGGCTTACGGGTACTTTTATGAGGTATATGAAAAATCTTATATTAAATACAGTAATTACTGTAATTTGCCCACCAAAAGTGATACATTAAAAAGGTCTGACATTAAAAGGAAGTGCAATGACTTCCTGGAGAAGTACGGAGAAATTTCTCTCCTACTAAATTTTTTTGGTTTCTTTGAGAATTAAGCATGTATTGTATGTTAAACTGCCGGTCTAAGAGAGTGGTGTATGCTGACAAAAAAGCCGTATCTATCCTATTAGTCGGAGGCTGTGGTAAAGCATATAGTAATAGCATTTAAGACCGTTTAAATCATGTTGAAGACAAGAAAAACATCAGCAGAGATGAAATCAAAGGTTTGTAGTGCATTGCCGTGTCACTGGAGTGCAGCCAGTGGTTTAAAAATACAAATTAACTTGATAAATCAAGCATAACTTTCACTTTCCGTCTTGCCAACTATGCTTACAAAGTCTGCCTTGAAAATATTTTAGGTGTATGAAAATTTATAAAGCTTTACATCTAGTTTGAGATTTATATTAAAAATGAGGGCTTAATATTGTGTGGTCTAAAATAACATACGACACAAAATTATACGTTTGGCAATTCATAAGCTGGGCATCAGAACTTACTCTATAGTCATTTTAAACGTTTTTTACTCAAAATGTGGTAGTTTAAGGGGACATCGGGGTGTCATTTACTAGTCGTGGAAAACTGAATGCAAACAATGGAAATCTGTGACAATTTTTGGGGACAATATTTATTTCTATAAGCCATTGCGAGTTATAAATCTTTAAGTTGATCTTTTACAAATTCTTATTAAACTGATTAAGCCAATATTTTGACGATTTAACGAGTTAAAATGCAACAATCGTGAAACACAGAGACGTAAGCCTAATTCACTTTGAATGTCAAATGATGCTGTTTGAAGTATTTAATATTTATTTAATGATTTCAAATATATGAAGTTACTGCGGATCTTAGTCCATGGCATATTTCATATGCTTGCACAATGCGAAAGATGGAGAATGATTTTCTATTCTTTTAAGTAAATCGAGATTTCGGAATACACAGTGAGACATCGGTATCTATAATTTTTCACAATCAAGTGCGACATGAAGTGTATAACAGTATAATTCACTAATATGTGTCCCATTTTGATTCCTCACCGACTACTCTATGTGAGGACATGCTCATGCATACATTCCCACTCGTTGGGCGTAAAAGGCAACTTCCAAAAAACCTTTTATCTGGCAACAGCACCAATATATTTCACTCTTCCAAAAGTAACGCCCTATACTACATTACTGGCTAATCAGTCTCTCATTGTGCAAGAGCATGTAACATGGGAAGATAATGTGTAAAATCTTGCCAAATATGTGCCAGTTTCTGTAGAGTGAGGCATTTTGCTTTGCAAAAGAGAATTATACGACGCATAGGTGCGGACTTTTGTAGATTTTAAAAGCAACTAATTATTAAGTTTTTGTATATTTTATTTGCTACTTTAGGGAAACGACTGCTTAGATAATAATAAAAACAACTTGGAATTGGCTTCTTCAACAAAAATATATAAAAGTTGATTTTTATGGATAAATGCACTCAGCAATTTTACAAAATCGTTAAAGTCCTTTCGAAAGTAAATTTGAGCATGCGTACATGTAAAAGAATGTAATTATGGAGTCCCAAACTATCCCTGAATAAGTAACTATAAAAAACCAGCAGGAGACGACATTTACTTAAATGACATTTAGAATACGGCAAACTACAGGTATTAAAATAACCTTTTCGTGCCCAGAAAGCCCTTAGAGTTATCCGATAAATCAGAATGAGTATGTTTTAGTAAAACGCCTATCAAGAAAATTTAGAAAGGCTACCAAGCCCAAGACAATAAGAATCCTGGCTTTGTCAAAAGTACTTTAATATCTAATGCCAAATGTATATCAGCTTCTTTAATGACTCCTTTTAAGTCTTAAAACTCAGGTAGGATCAAGGGAATGACAAGCCAAAGTTTAAGACGAGATTAAACTGCGTATATCTTTAAGTATATCTTTCTGACTTATTCTGGTTAAAGCATTAAGTCTTAAGTAAGTCATTAAACCACACCTTAGAGTACGTGATGTTATTTTCCTTAGTATAAGGTTTAAATAGTTGCTTTTCTTTCATTGAATAAAAGGAACTTATGCAAAAAATCCGTAAAAATTTGCTGACCAGTTAACGAGACGAAGAGTGCTCATTTCCCACAAAGAATGCTCAACTTTCTTTGGATTAAACTAACAACGGGGAAGATTACTTAAAATGAATGCTCATATTTAGCAAGTGAACTCATGTGAGCATTCAACAAACTCTAAAGACTACCTCCACAAATGGCTATATAGCAAACAAAGCATCAAATTTCCAATGTATGGAAATTAAGCATCAAAATGTTATGCCCTATTCCAACCAAGGGTGGTGCAATATTGTTGTGCAAAACTCGCTTTTTTGCCCCGGAAATATGCTGGTGAGTATTAGGATTCAAATTACGAATGATGCTACTGATTAAATATTAAATGGACCAGTTCCTTTATGCAAATTTTAGTTCAATAAAATCCTACCACACAATTTTTATTGTTGATTGTTTAACCTTAGCACTCAGTGATCCATAATACGGTAGATAGTGTCTATAAAACGAAAGGTAATGCCTCAAATGCATTCTGGATGAATAAATGTCTGCCCCCTTAATCTCAACTGTTCAAAGTCACGTACACCTGATGGTGTAAAATTTCCATTACAACGTACATTCACAGCCACCCAGCAGATAATTTCTTGCAATTCTCAAATGATTTTTCATTATAACAGTAATATCCTGTAAACTTCAATTGTGTTTGCTGTTTCTCCAAATTTTAGAATAAGTTCAAAAACGGAAACTTAGGTGGAGTAAATCGAATGTACCCCCCAAGCAACCTTCGGATGTTCGATGTTTTATACAACGTAATGTAATACTTCGATTATTTGTTGAGCTCCTTGTCTTAGTTTAGAGGGCGCTTAAGGCTTGGCTTTTGTACTTCCGCTAAGTGGCATGATCGGATCATGTCAGTAGCCTATCACCCCCCGTGCACATTGATAATGTGTAATCTCTAACAGTATTATACAAAAGCAATATGACAAGTGTAGTAGAAACATCTTTAATTATTTTCTTTTAACAAAGGTTGCCAGCTAAACTTGAGTAGTAAAAACTGATAAATCATTCAAAATTAGTCCAGTAAAAATTGTCGAAATACAATCGCAATCACTAATTTTTTCTACCTACAAATTTATTGACACCCACTTGTTCTTTCTTGCAAACTGAAAAGGCCTGCACCGAAATTAGAGGAGAATAAAACGGAATCTTGATGGCATCAACCTACAGAACAGTCTACTTTGTCTTAAGAATATAGTTGCGTATTAGACGTTTTGCCTGCCTTTTATTTATACCTTTGAATAAATGTACAGGAAATGTCAAACTATTAGGTTATCTCAGCAGTTAGGCACAAATTAGGTTAGTAAGTGCAAAGTGTCAAAACAATCTCATCAATGTAGCTTGCTTCCAATAACTTGAAATTTTGGGTTTCATTTTTCCAGACTTCTTGATCCAAGCACAGCAGGTATGTTTCAGTAGCAGTACTAAATCAACCATTTCAAAATTAAAAGCATTCAATAGTCGGGGAGTAATCTAATCAAAGAAGGCGGTTATGGAATGCAATTTCTTTAGATTCCTCAAGATACTATTGTGCCTTGGTAAGGTTCAAGGATAATAGTGAAGAGTTAAAGTCATAAGCGAAATGATGGCAGTCGATGTGGCAGTGTAAGACAATCAAAAGCCAGAGCTTCAGTGATGAGTATATGCCAAAAATTAGTCAGTAAGTCATCACTCAGGTTCTTTCTCCAAATCAACCTCCCACGATTGATCGGTTGACCATCTTGAGCGTTTTCACACCCGATTTGGATGTGAACTACTTAACAAACCCAGCTTTGCCAGGCATTTTCATTAAAAGAAATATCTCGCACCTCTTTTATGACATACGGAGTAAAAATCCACTGAGACACTATAAATATATAGTGCTTGAAAGGTATAGTTGGTAAAAAAGACAAATAGACCAAAACTAAAAATATGTTTGAGCAGGCTTTATTCTTAGTAGCAGAATTCATTACTTAGCATTCTTTGAGTTAAACAAAGTGTTACAATTCTAAGAAACTTATCTAAACAAACAATTTAGTTAAAGGGACTATAAATACTTAGGATCTAAGGGGTAGCTCATAATGCATAAACTGGTTTTAATAGGTTTATTGCCCAAACGTAAACCTTTTGAGTGTTTTGTTCTAAGGTCTGTTTTAAAGCTGGACATCACGACATTGCGATAAACATCAATCTAACCTCTTACTGTATTTATTTATGGGCTCTGGGGTATTGGTCAAGATCAAGTAAAAACTTGGAGTTGCGTAGTATGTTCAAGTCTGTCTAATAAGTATTGTGTATCTTTATTTCACACTTTAAAATTATTGTACTTGCTTGTCAGATGTTGTTAATATTGCTGTATAGTAATTGACTACTTTTGTTTAAACTTTGAGGGGCTAAAAGTGATGTTCTAACTTCTGGTTTTCTAAGGAAAATCGAAATACCAAAACAATTGTCGCCAGACATGAATCATAGTATAGGACCAAATAAAGCATTTGCACTGTTTTACTACCAAAAGTTCTGCCTCTGTATAGGAGTTAAATCCCCCACTTAAGAAAAGATGAATAACTTTACATGGTAGGTCTTTTAGTGTGTACCCTTAAATGCATACAGGATGAATCATATCTGGATAATCACCGCTCTTCGTGGGATAGATGATGAGTTTGTAGACTACGCTTTGAACTGGTAAAACAAAGCCGCCAAAATAGTCATTGTGAAATATCTCTCATGGTTAAAACCTTCAACATGACATACAATTTCCCTTATTTTAATAATCATCTAGAATAAGCGTGCAAAACTGTTATTTCTACATTTCGTTTTTAGCAAGCTAACTGATAGATTTTTATTCAAAGACGAGATTCTAAGCTTGAGGTAATACCTACTTTAGCAGCGATCCTTACAAAAGTTTGAACGCAGCGATAGCGCTAATTGATGACAGCCTCATTTAATTCATTGCAAATTTTTGCTTTGGTACTTTAAAATCTTGAAAGATCATCTACTGCATTGAAAAACAGTCACTGATTTTATGGAAAATTAAGTGATAAATGTACATTAATGCAAACAGACAAATGCTTTTTGTCTTTTCTTAAAGACAAAAGAAAGGCATAATGTTAGAGCACAATAAGGACTGCCGACGGGCGGAAGTGGTGCGAACTACTGACATAACCAGGTGCAATGGCGGAGACCTAAGTACCCGCGAATTCAAAGCAAAGAGTTTAACAAATAATCAGAATGGTAAAATACGTATAAATACAATTGACTTTAACATTATTATTGCCTTTAAATCTATTATGTATTACTGGGAAAGACATTATTTTTAAAATGCAACCTATGGTGTATTTGTTTAATGCAGAAGCTGGGGAGGGATATTCTAAAGGTGCCTCTAAATAACAATTTTTTCGCTGTTGGATACCACTCAGTGATAAGTAAGTTTCTTTCCAAGTGAGTAACTGCTTTTGAAATTTAAAATGCTGCATTTTAACTAAATAAAATATATCATCACTAGTGTCCTCTTTTTCTAAATAATTTAGCTAGTGATGGGCAGATCCAAACTGATTTTGACTGCGAAGATGCTCACAGATGCTAGCATGTGAAGATTCATAAATTGCGGTAAAGTATAACTGAAAACATATTAATTTAAGAAAAATTATTGGGAATCCGAGTTTAAAAGACTATGAGCTTAAACAAAAATAAAACCAACTTTTGGTTGTGCAACTTTCTCATGGGTAATAGGGTAAACGTCGGTGCTCAAAATAAATTATTTGTGACACGACCATAATGCTCCAACTTAAAAACCTAATAAACTCTCATTTCCTTAAGTTTAATTAAACCCGAATACTTGAAATAATTGTGCCTTTATCCAAAACAAACAAAACTGCTTGTCTGTTTTTGAGATACCACACAAGGGTAAGTGGTGGTTTTATTAAACCCAATGATATGGTTCAACTAAATTTTGCAAATTAATGCTAATAGTGCATAGTTAGCAGTCCTTCTTAAAGTAAAAAAAGGTTTGCTGTAGGGAAAGTTGATTAATTTTCAAGGATCGGTTGTGGAGCCATTAATTTCTGCACAATTAAAGCATTGTTTTAGACGGATTTTCTCGAGTATAAGTCAAAACAAAACTCATCAATCACATGGAAGCGGTGAGAACGATAAGTTTTACCTCAGACCTATTCTTGCATCTAAAATGTCCTAGTACCTGACGTCACATCTGATTTTGTAATATCGGTTGAGGGTTCATAAAATCTGTACCAGAAAAGCAAGTGGGAATACAAACTTGGTCTATCAATTAAAAAATATGACCGCTAAATTTGTAAGATTTTTAGCCAATTACACCTACGAAAAAGGAAAAACAGTTGAACATTTACACATGTTTATTATCTTCCAGCATTACATCTAAGTGCAAAACGGACGTTGATAATGCATGTAACACTTCCTTAATATATGGTGATATCTGGCAACTTAGAGAATACTTGGAGCAGCTATTTTTATTTTTTAGAAAACGCCCTTTTTAGTCTAACTCAGTCAACCTCAACAACTGTTGAAATTAAAGAGCAAAAATGCTTTAAGGCGGCCGTTTCCGTGCATGCATTTTGTGTTCTAAAAACATTGCAAATTCAAAGGGACCACACACCATCATTACGTTTCATGATGAATCTCATACTATTTCAGTCTTGATTTGCAGTCATAAACTAGGTAATCTGATGAAATTTTTTGATTAAACCGAAAATCAGACTGATAATCTATTTTAGAAAATGTTTTCTCCGTACAACTGCAGTTTAGAATGCCAAAAAAGGAGGCTTTGTGGTTTTAGCTGTATATAATTAAAATATGGAACAATAATGGGTATATTAATGACTATTTTGATAAGTACAAGATTATTTTTATTGTCCTTGACGCGAATAGAAGTAGAGTCATGTGCATACATGGATAATTGAACTTGCGATTTTCTTGAAAGCATCACAAGGGAAAAGACTTCACGGCATTTAAGAGTCAAATATATGCTTTAAATTTTTAAATTTTCTGAAAAGCAAAATAAAGCTACCAGCCTCTAAAGATTGAATCTAAAAATGCAGAGTAAATTAGGGCAGTTTTTCACATAAATGAAATTTAAAATGTGACTTTTAAAGGCTACTGTTTCACAAGTTGCCAGACAAAGCAACTACCTAATTACACTAATAAATTTTTATCGAAAACAATTTTTCATGCATTCACTTGCAATGAAAACATACAAGTTTGGTTTAACTTGAAGCAATATTTACTACCATTCAAGTTAATAAGTTGTGCGACAATAATTCGTCAATATCTTCTAGCACTGGAAAAAATGATACTTCTAGTTGCCTTTAATAACAAACTTATAAACAGCACAATTGGGCAGCTGAACCTTTACTTTAATTTTGATAAAGTATGCGGACATTAGGCAAAAAGATTGTCGGTTCTTAGTTTCTGATGACAGAATGCAAAATTTAGCATGACCCATCAGTACCAGTGACAGTGTGCAATTTTAGTCAGTAATTTAGGAAATAAATCAATAAAGTTGTAAATAAATCTCGTTATCAGAGGCTAAGATTTTGTAAATCAAGTTAATTAAAATATTAAAATATTTTTTACCCTACTTAAAAATCTGCCCATAACAAATTTTTGTAAAGCATGGCAATGTCTTTAAAATTTTAAGGTACAAAGTGAATAATACGGTATTCATATTGCTATTTTCCTTAAAATTACTGCACGATTTGGTAAGAAACAAAGGTATTGCAATGAAGGCGCAAGGACACTCATGAAAGTCTACTTTATTGGATTGAATCTGGTAATTTTCCGGCCCTAGACCCAATGGCGATATTTGTGCCTGGTAATCATCAATAATTTTGTAATGTACTATTAAGCATAATGCACCCGCTTTACGCGAAGCAATTAATAGCGATGGCGTAGCAAATATTACACTTGCAAAGTTTGATATCCTCTGAAGTACAAACTGGGTGAGGTACATTTCGGGTGCTAAAACATTCCACTCTGCAAAAGTACGATAGTCATAATTAATTCAGCGTAAGGTAAGGCATTATGATAGGTAGGGAAAGAAAATAGTGGTTAGAAAAAATGCAAGCTTAGATGTTTTACCCTAAGGCATAAAATATTCAAAATTGAGATGCATTCAGGATATTTTTTAAGTTTACAAAAGTAGGGAAAACAGACTTCGTCAGATTTACAAAAATAGGATAAGGTTCCTTATGTTAAGTGTTTCACTCTTAAGTTTTAGAATTTGTTGCCAGCATAGTAAATAGTTTATACCTAATCTTGCAGCTTTTTGCTCTAAATAAAGTGTTTGCTTCTAAATTGACGCGTAGTTTATGAATATTAGTACTACTCTAGTCTTTGTGACCTCCAAAGGGCAAAAAGGGCAATCGGTATTTTTCCTTTTACATCAAACAAATCTCCAAAATTGTTTTCAACAGGCTCAAATGAAATCCAATTATAGGTAAAACAAAATAATCATACAAAACCCCTATAATCTTCACGATTTTTTTATTGAAGATGTTTTTAGACTTTCATTTCTCCAATGCCACAAATGCGCTATCCTTCTTCTTCCTCGTAAAATTAGTTTACCAATTAGTTTTCCAATCAAATTATCAGTCATCTCCGGGGAAACCGAATGTTAGTCACCCTTAATGGGAACTAGTATCTTTCAGCCGGCTTATGTTTATTATTCTGAATTGATATTATGCGACTACAAGAGATGCTTTTTAGAGTTGCATTTTTTGGTATGATATTAAGGCATAAATGCATCCTAAAGATGTGTTAAGCGTTTCATAACGCTGGTATAAATAAACCAGAGTTGTTTTTGAACTTTAAAACCTAATTATGTGTGCAGAAATATATGTAGACCCAACGTTTAGTGCTATTGTTGATTGGTGCTATTAAAAGGAGATTTACCAAACGGCTTTTCATAGTAAAACCACATTTTATACTGCATTCAAAAATAATACTGTATGGCTGGTTGAGAAGAGTAAACTAATTTCCAACTGGTCCGAATTTTGGTGATGCTGATTACCCATTTGAAGAGGATCATCCGACTGTGATGCAAACTCTAATTTGAGCTCGCTAGACCTTATTCAAAATATAATTAACCTATTTTTCCAAACAAAACTGTCTCCTGTAAAGTGTTTCAATTAGTATAAAATTTAGGTCTTTTAGGTTGAGAATAGAAGCACAATGACAATAGTAAGAGAACACCAGTAAACTTTGATGGTAAATAAGCGACAGGTGAACTCAACCGCTTATGTCCTCTTATGATTTTAACAGTTGACAAATTTACTTGCTCCCTGTTTTAATCCGAAAATTGATTCCAGAATAAAAGACCCTGTTTTCTCTAAATTATTGGTCTAATTGTAGATGTTAATAAAATTTTTATGCTGAAAATTTGTAAACAATCAAACCACTGTAAACTCTATTAAGAATGAACACGAATTATTTCCAGTTTTCTTGAAACAAATAGGTGGATTTTGTTTAAAGCATCGAGAAATGTGTCTGAAAACGCCGATGAATAACGACCACAAAATCATACTTTACTTTGTGCACTACCTTCTATCCACATTGACTGAGTTTTAACAATTCCGAATAGCACAAGATCTACAAGCCATTTTTACAAATGAACTAAAATTGGGCTTCTGATTTGCTGAGACATTTGGTCACCACTAATTTCTCTGACCGTGGAAAATGATCAAGTTTGATGATGATTATTGTTTTCACTTTCTTAGTAGTCCTGCATTATTGCGCAAAAATGTTAGTATTTTCTCTTTCGTATACATAAAAGCAAGTGCATTTTACCCCTAAAACTTAGCATTTTTGTGAAATAATAATTTGTTTCAACTCAAAACTTTGATTTTCAACGAAAAACCACTGTTATGGAAGAACATTGTAAATTTTGCTTATTTGCTGCAACAATCTTGTAGTCCTTTGCAAATCTTTATATTGGAAAACCAGAAATTAAGACAAAGCCGTTTTCCCTATCCCAGTAAGCTATAACCTAATAAAAAGTATTTTGTGCATAATGGCCTAAAGGAAAAATGGCCAATTTCTGACTAGGATAAATTAAAATAGAAGAATCGCATTATATGAATCGGAATGCATTGTGATCGAGCAGGTGGCATACAGCTTAGTATTTGCTGGCTCATGTTATCACCTATCCGATAATGATAGAAGTCATTTTTGATGTTATTTTTAAGTAAGGTCTTTGATTTTGTACTAATTTCAATTAGAATAATCATTTTACTTTGAGCCACATACAGTTTTCTAGTTTCAGTGACTTAATTTTTTAATTAATATTCACTTAACTAGACAGGCCCTTTAGTCTATGCAGTTTGAATTAGCACCCTGGCAGCATGGTCAAGTGGACACGCCAAACCCCAAAACCCTCTTTTAATCTACTACACTGTTGTCTCGCGAAAGCTTGGGGGATGATTAAAGGGGCTACATGCAAGCCTGATAGGAAGCAAATATCACTCATAGATGGAAATTCGGCAAAATTAACATCAGGATGGCTGGCAGCATCTAACTTTCGGCTGCGATGAATCTTAGTAATTTCCAACAATTAAAAATGCCTGTAAGCAACCAAGCTTATATCATAATTGAAGAAAGTGGGATTTCATCCTACTGTTTTTTGGCAAGTTCTACTACAGAAGGTGATCACCGTAGATGGCCTTTTCAGAGTTAATCATCGTCGGAATTTACCATAATCTCAAATTAACTCCTCTCCAAGTCGCGAGATACCTAAACTAGTTAAAAATAAATCCATAAGTACAGAATTTACTGTCGCCAACAAAGTAAGCAGCTTTATACCCATGAAGAATTCATCTTATCTCTGTTGATTATAACTTGATCGGAACAGAATAGCATCAAAGATGTCAGCCGAAGGGGAAGAATTTGAAGGAGCAATATTTTTCCAAATGCCCATACTTGCCAGTTTTCCTTAAACCGTCCGAACATCTTAAGGTTATGATTAAAAGGTCAGCCATAATGATAACAAGTAACTATGTTTCGCTATGCTTCATTGCCGTCTAAGAAATAAGATAGATAGGCCAATGAAGCATATTTCAGTAGTATGAGTGGAACTTATAGAGAGAAACATGTTTATGATTAAATAATTAGACTTTGCTGCAATAGTGTCTACGATTTATTTTTGCCAGATTCAAAACACTAAACGTTAAATTAGTTTTCTCGTTTATGCGGTAACCAGGATGGGACAAACCTAACTATTTATTCGAATATTAATACCTCATAAAGTCTGTTCGATAAATACTAAGCTGTACCTAAATGGAGTTAGAATTAGTGGACAGCTAATAGATGATTGCGGATATTAAACTACTGCAAAAGACGGTAACCAAAGTACATTTATAAAATAGAGCCGAGTTGCCTTAATAACTACTACTTGCAAAAATTCGTGTGAATACAAATATATCCCAAAGATGAAAGCATAGTCTGGCAGGTTATCACGAGGAGTGCTCATCCATCTTGTGTCATATTTTTGGCCTACGTGGAATAAATTGCACTTTAAGAGCATTACGGCTAAATTAGAATTAACATACTTTTTCGGCGTGTAAACTGCAGGCTGTAATCCAGTTAGATGTCTGTCCGGACCACTCCCTAGCTTGTAGTACTCAAAATCTCGAATCGGCTGTATAAAGGTTGCATACAGAGGGCACAAGTCGAAGAACACACTTGGGTTATTCACTTTTCAAAGTCCCTAAAAATACGAGTAAGATACCAGAGCCAGAAATATTGTCGATGGCAAACAAATGCTTTGTTTGTTATTCGCACCGCTTAGTCTCACATTTTTGATTGATATAACAATTCACTTTGCTATTAATAATGAATATTATGTAAGTTGTGACGATCAGCTAAATCTCTAAATGCGTAGGCTCTGAGAGTATAAGGTAATAATTTATAAAATGCGATAAAGTGTTGCACTTTGGCGTAATAGCTGCCAGAGACTGCCCTATAAATCGACTTATAAAATTATAATCTGTACCGAAAATTTAGCCATCCAGTCAATGATGCCTTTTAAAAAAGTAATATTAACATATAGAAAGATGATTGAACTTTATGTATCAATGTGTTTAAATTAAAGCAAACGTCCATTTAGTAAATTTCAACCAGAATATTAGAATTTGAACACCAGGTACTGATTGTGTCTGCAAAATATACATTTCATGGATTTAGCTGTTAGCTATAGCCACCCTAAGTAGAGCTTCTCTGAAATAAACCAAACTTGATAATTTCCAGTAATCTTAGGACCTTTGTGGAGTCACACAGATAGACAAGGTGGAAGGTAGGAGATTTCACAACTGCCTAATACAGTAGTGTTCTCTTCAAACTGGTAAACCTAAGCATATTTTGGGATTGGAGTCAGAACAAGCTCATCCACAAATGAACCAATTTGTAGATGAAGTGATTCTTATTAACAGGTAACAGGACTTTAAACTTTGCCAAATACCATTTTAATTTTCCACGGGACCCACAAGTGCAAATATTACGTTTGTAGTCCATAGGTACACTGTACACCTGCCAAAATGCGTATGTTGACGGTAAGATCGTATATGCTTTTTTCGCCTACTATTTCCATGGAAGGTACTACCTCTCAAGAAGTTTTGCGGTAAAAGTTTATGCATCAATCAGATGCCCAAAGCTGGACTTTACATGCGCAAAATGCTTGTTAACGAAAATAGTCATTGCCTTGGGTGACGAGAACTACCTCAGACAGAAGTGCTACTAAAAATCCGGCACACATCTCAGATTATAAATATTATATAAATATGCATCATCCTGCTCGGAATTATCGTCCAGGTTCACAAGGAACTTTATTAATTCCCAGAGGCTATTATGCCTACAAGGCCCACAAACTGAATTTCGATCGTCATCATTTTAACAAAGAGTGTCTAAACTAGCTGTTAAAATATGTGTGGGCTGCTGGTGGTAATGATAATCCCAAAATCGGATCCTGGACCAACTTAAATACTTCCTCCCGTATCAGATCCCCTGTAATGTTCCAGTATCTATTTTAAAACTCTACACCTTAAAAAACTAGAAAGAAAAAGCCTTGCGAGCAATGGCTATAGTAGTTCAATACGGCCTTATTGTAATTTTTTGTGTTTATTCCACCGACTTTGGTGCACGATCGCATCGTGCGCAGTTGTGAGCGTTGCAGAATTTGGAGTCAAACAATTGGCCACTGGAAGATTCCCTTTGCTGCTGTTTATGCCCATTACATTAGCAAAGTATTAAGTAGAACTATATAATTTTATAAATATCAACAGTTTTTATTCTTTTGCTGGTTTAATGATCTTTGAAGCATTATAAAAGCCTAATAAAAATGCAGGTATTTTGAATTTATTTCCCTTACCCAAAATTACCTAGAAATATGTAAGCACATATTTTTAGCATTGCATCCAAAGCTCAATGTATCACTTTTTAGCTATAATTTTAGCATGCAAACTATTTCGTGAGAAAGAGTCCACCTCAACCTAAACTGACTTTCTATAATCTTTGCTAATGAAGCCCTGCGCTCGCTAGACACATTCGATTTTCCTGACATTATCCGCCAAATAATGCTGCACTTCGTTCTATTAAAGTAAAAAAAAATTCGACCGAAATAAGTTTCTGCCTTCCTTATTGGAAAAAATAACAATATCTAGGAAAGATAAAGTCCCAGGATCACTGTGATTGACGGTTAAGGCGATGCTTCTCCGTTGGGACTAGAGAATATGAAGGGGAAAAAGGCCTATACCTCGTTTTAAAAAAGTGCTTTAACGATGAAGTCTAAGGTGAAAGTTTATAAGACTTCCTACAAACTGCACGTGCTATGAATATTGTTGCCGTTAGGAGTCTTATTCATGTTTAGAAATAGAAATCCCTGACAACCAAGAAATAAAATACCATGTCTGAAAAGTGGTTTGGATAGGAAAACCATTTTTATCTTTTTCTTCTTATTGCTAAACGAGTATAATTAGTCAAAATAGGGATCAGAAGTCCTTAATGCAAAAGTACTGTCTACCATTTGGATGAAAAAAACCCGCGAAAAGAAGGCTGGTTAAACTTAGCATAAATTCCCACTTTACAGTCCATTTGCGGCTTTGCCAATACAAATTTCATACAGCTAGTCGTTTTAAAGGCTTTAAAAGGCTATTTGCTAACTAAATATTGGCAAGGCTTTACTAATTCACACTTTCGTCGCACAGTTTAGAGCAACTAAATGTTTTGCCAAAGATTTGTGAGTCTAATAGTTGGTATATAGGAAACTGATAAAATACCATTAGACAAACGCATTTTTAAGAGGAGCAGCTTTGTAGCTTGACTTGTAGCACCATTTTTAGTTTTTATCAAGTCCTTTCTTATTTCTGTGTTACACTCGCTAATAGAGGAGTAAATGGCTTTTACATGCAAAAGACTATAGCAAATGCCCTGGCCTTAGGGAATAAACAAAGGAAATATGTGTAAAACATCCAGCAGCCCTATTTTTGACTTTATGACCTGTAATACACTTTTTTAAGTTAAGGTATACGAAGCGATTTGCATGTATACATGAGGACTACCCTATCCGTGACTTGTTATAATATCTTTTAAAAATCCCAAATGCTAACGGCTAAGCACAAATTGTTTTCCTACTGTCCACTCAAATATTCAAGCGGTAAAGGAATAGCATTTGTAGCTTAACCCCCGTCTCCACTTTTTTAAACTTAAGGAGAAAGAAATCGCATTAGTTGATGAGCGTTTAAGCTATTTTTGTTGGGCGGTATTTGATTTATTCAAAGGCCATTAGAGGATTAGTGTTAAGAATAAGAAGAGGAAAGGAGGAGAAAAAAGAAAAATAGGAGTGCGTATGCGCTCATCCTTACATCTCCTCTTCTACTTGGCATAAACACAGATCCATCTACATTTAAATAGCGTTACTGATTAAATTCTAATGCTGGTGATAACATAAACCTGCGAAAAGCACTGTCAAGAAAAGTCTTGTGTGTTGGCACTGCTGCTACCTAAACCACTTATCCAAGAATAATGTGCTTGCTTTTGATATGGTAGCTGCCAAATGCATCTGTTTGAATGCGCCATTTTAGGAGACGTAAACAAATATAAGACCTTTGAATCAAAAGCAACGCCTCATTGAATCCTCTGTCGTAGTCAAATTACCCGTAGATTCGTATTTAATGAAGTGGGAAAATTAGATTAAAAAATTTTTCCTTTTGTATGTGCCTGGAATTACAGATCACTGAAAAATTAACCTTGTGAATGAGTCAAATTCGCTAAAGGGGCATTTTCAGCCCTTGCTTTAGGTAAGCGGTAGAATCACTGTCAACGTAACTTCAAATTTTCTAAAAAATCCAAATCGTTTATGAAACATCTGCGGTTATATTCAGACTAATCTAAAGAGCATAGCATAGTAAGGGAAGAAAAGTAAGGAGTATTTTAGTAGCCTGTTGAACCCCAAGATTTGTAGCAATCAGAAGCTGACTCAACGCTTAAAAGTAATACAAGTGGGATGTACCGATTCTTTTACTAGAACAACAAAAGTGAGCTTTTTAATTGCATAGAATAAACTTGAGCTAGAAGGTTTTTTAGCCTAACACTTTAGTAATAAAAATACTAGATTAATTAAAAATATGAAAAAATGCTTCGATTCACTTAGCAAAATGTAGAAAGAATTTACTTTCAACTTCGTACCCAGACTTAAAGAAGGAAAAATTTGGGTTTTTTAACTGAAAAGTTATTTAATAAGGATTTTCCGAGATGACTTGATAGTTTCGTGACAAATCTGTTGAAAGTCCACTCAAGTTTTGCTGAATCAACTCCCGCCATCACCGCCTTAACACACAAATGTACCCGAAGATGGATGCCGCACCACTATCCCAAAGGGGAAAACAATTTTTACATTCTTAAATTTACCACTAAATTAACAAAGGACACATAAATGTGGGCACTTTTTAAAGAGAAAAAGTGACTGCCTTTATTAAGGGTTTAAAAATTGGTTTATGATAACACAGCTAGTAGTGAATAGAGACACATGTAACCGGTAGGGCTAATAAATGCCAATATTCAAAAACAAAAAATAAAATGACTAACAATTTAGAATAAATTAGCAGTTGTCATGATATAATGAACAAAACCATCACCAACACCTATCGTTTCTTATTTCAGCCAACCATCTATTACGACATAGACGCCATAGTCTGCCAGAAAGGACTTGCCACGTTGTGACAGTAAAATTATCAATCAAAGTAGCCATGGATCATAACAATCGCTTCAAACTCCTTTACGCAGGTTTGTTTGAATTTTAAGAAGCAATTATCCAACAGGTAAATACCCTTGTAGCAGGAAAGCATAAGATTCAACAATCCAATTTATCGACGAAATCAGTTTTAACTTAACTAAATTTTGGCCACGCAGAAGTGACCTAGTACCGGATTTAGCTTTATCTTCAAGCAGATGATTGGTAGTTTCTTTATAATTGCCTGCCTGTTCACCGACCCAGAAATTCCACTTGGCCGGATGGAAAGATAAATTTAACTAATTTTCTCAAATGCAACTCTAGAACCCTTTCATAGGCTAAAAAGAATACAACATCTTTCAGAACTTCTTAAATTATTTTATTATTTGGTACCATATTTATTTTAATTTGGGTACAAATTCGTGATTGGTCACCACGACGAAACGTTTCATACATTTCCGATGATCTACAAAAGCGTTTCCTAAATAGTTACCCATTATTAAATGGTTTACCCTAGAAAATATTTAAAAACAATTTAACGTCATAGCAAAAGAGGGTTGCATTTTTCACCATTAAGGCATAGAATGGACACAGTTTTGGCGTCAGAGATGGAGATACTCTTTTCATTGTACTAAGCATCAGTTACCCTAGGCAATTGGCATAAGGGGACAAAAGTTCGTCTTTTCCCAAGACCACACACAACAAAACTAATTCGTATAATATACTAAGAAATTATTCAGAAAAATTATACTTTGTGCTCGCAAACACTTACTTATCAACTACGAGTCCGAATGCATGTTATTTCAAACGGAAGTCTGTATTAAATAAATGTGAGCATGCCGCCACGGGATATAAAAGCATCCATTTCTGAACCGCACAATCAAATATAAAGCAAATTATCCCTTTAAGGTGTATAAAGGTAGAAACTTCCAGGATGCAGAGTTATGCTTCTCCATCGCGTTCTTTTAACTCAGGACAGCACTGTACTTTTCCGTTCCGACTAATTACATTAAGCTATCTTGATACTCTTGTTGCGCTAATTTTCATAGGGATGCAAATATTTACGAACAATATTATTGTGTTTTCCTTTCTCACATGAGAATTTATCTCTTAGATGATTGAGCGGTAACAGGTTATGCTAATTAGATATCTAACATAAAATATTTCACATGCTGACTAAATATTTACATAAGTGACGACTGCAGTGGGTTCTAAAACCCATCTCAGGGGAAATTCCACCAACTATCAGATCCAGGATTGAACGTCTTTGAGACCTACGCCCCCTTTGAATTCCTTACTGCTGGAAAAGTGGGAGCTGAAACAAGTAGATATTAGTAAATCTAAGGAAGGAATATTAGGATTAAGATATTTACTGATAAAAAGTGGTATTATAAACCCCCGTGAAAAAAACATGCAATCACACAGCAACCATAAATCACATGTCTGGCTATCGCAATTATAATCGCATCACCAAAATGCGGCACGCACTGTGCTTAATGTTCCATTAATGTCTATTGAAGTCTTTGGATGACTATGCCACCAATTCAGCGATTCACCTTCGTCGTTTTTGCTTTGATTATTGCCATTTATTAATGGACACTTTCGACCAGATGATCTTGACTGAGGTAAAAAGATTAGTAAGTTGATCAAACGCCCACACCAAATTTTTATGATAGTCAAGTAATTGCAATAATGCTTACTGCGTAGTTAGATCAAAACCTTAGGTTTTACTTTTTAGCCAAATAATTGATCCCAATTTTTGGAAGATCCTCACAGTTTTACTCTATAATTTCAATGCTAAAATAAGAGATTAAAAATTGTCTATTTAAATCCCTCAATTTTTGCCTTCGCTAAAATATAGATTCTATCAGATTAAATATATATATCAACAATTTGACGTAACACTGCTAATGTCACTCAGGATTTAGTTTGGACATTAGGTATCTAAACTCTATCTTGTAAATTATAGTATTTTTATATGTGAATATTTCCACCCATTGGTTCATATGATACTCTAAATTGAGAGCTGGCCAATGTTCCACTTCCAAATAGACATTGACATGCCTTCACTGCCTGTCAGTATTTTTTCATTGCATGAATTATAGCAGCAACTTAAGATGACACTAAGAAATAAACAAATTTTTGTTACTTTTTATGTGATATGATTAACAATAATCGCTGAATGACTTGCAGATAGGCCAATAAAAGTTGTTTGCTGGCATTTTCAAAGTGGAAATAAAGAAATGTAGGCTGAAGTTCTAAGGCAAATTTGCTGTCGAAGGCGCGTAGAAAATTAGGACGTAACTAGTGTGATAGACTTCCCGACATTTGGCTTGTTTTAATGACAGAAATGTTTAAGCGCATGCTGATTCATAATATTGTTTTAAGAAGTTTTTTTTCTGAATGAAAATTGTTAATAGAGTGGAAGAAAACACGTGTTTAAATTTTTTGATGGTAATTTGCCATGATGAAAAATGAAGTTAATATCTTACCAACAGTAATATGTTGTCATAACCCTACAAACTATCCTCTCAGGTAATATTTTCAAAAGGATTTTACCTCGAAAACAAGTGTAGAGCCTTTCTTTGTTGAATAATTTAAAGCCTGTAACTAAATAACAAAGAATATTTTTCTCCTCTTTTTAAAACTGACCAAAGCTCAAAACACTATTTCCCTTCATAACAAACGAATTTTTTTAAGTGTAGAACGAGTATTAGGAAAAAATAAGAAAAAATCTTGGCTGAGAAAACCTACCTTTATAACTTTACATTGCAATTTTCTCAAGTGGAAAGGAAAGCCTCTAAATGGATGGTACTTAACTGGTTGAATTCTTGTGTAACTTTAAAGGATGTGGACATCTTGGTTTGGATTTGTGGAAAAATCATTTGAGTGTGTGGGGAGATAAGCAAGGTAGCACAAGAATCTGAGTTTTTCTGACGTTCTGTCTTGGATCCAGCTAAGATTGATGCAGTTTTGCTAAATAATTGAATTTGTGTATTCAAGAAAAGTAACCTGTTGTTGCTTTGGGATTTGAGCAGGGGACTATACCCGGCTATGCTTTCTCTCTAACTCCGGATATATAGCTCTTATTTTTTGAGAATAATTCCGGAATACTATTCCGAAATTGGAGTCGGAATCTGCTATTAACTCTGATATGCTTTAAACAGAGAAAAGGGTTAGAATAGCAATTTAAGTACTTCAACTACCCACTTTTGGTGTTCTTCCTACAGTAGATTAGAACACTTGAACGTGTCAAACTAAGTATATTATTAAGTAACAGGAATACCTTCTCCCAAATAAACTCACGATGTAAGCAAATAAGCAAGTGGTGAAATACTAACAGAAGCTGATTTGGGTGCTGAAATCAGCAGCCGCGTTTGAAACGTAGTCTCCAAAAAGATTGTAAGTAAAAAGCTACTGGATGGTACGGAAACTGCGCAATAATTTAAAAGTTGGGTATTTGGAAACGCAGGTAACCTACTTTAATTTTTTTTAATATTTCCTGCATGGTTCCTAAATTAAGCAGGACTCAATGTAAGCAAATAAAATAATGTAGGAAGAAATTTCCCATTTATCCTTTTAATAAAATGAAAATAAATCTAATAGTGCGGAAATAGGGCAATGTCAGTATAAGAGAATTAAAGTAGTGCAATATTTTGAGCCTTCGCAAGAGTCGACATAAAACAAAGTGGCATGGAAAAACACCTATTAATAAGGTGCAAAAGGGCTCATTGTCTGTTGGCATATCTCGAAGACCACGCTGTAGGAGAGGAATACCCCTGGAGAAAATGATGTATCTAAGTAGTTGGTCAAAATATTTAATCGCTGCTGTCACATGTTATAAATTCAGTTGTTGTGGAAATACCTTTTTGAATTTTGATATGTAACTTCACAACAACGATTCAAAATGTTGCTGCATTTTGAAGTTATACCTGTTTATTTACACGAAAAGCCACTTCAAGACTCACTGGCATTTAATGCATCGAATAATGTGGCGTGCAAGAAAGCTTAATTTAACCTTTTACTGTCATTTAACTATCCATCTTTAGAAGCGAACAACTGTAATTTACAAGCAATTTGAAAAGCTGATGCCTGTTGCAGTATACCTTGGTGTTTCTCCCTTCCACCTCAGCCTCCATAGCCTTAAAAAGGATAGAGCGGGTGGACGAGGACAGGCTTAATTAAGTGGTGATAATAAAACGAGTGCAAGTATCACGTTTACAGGTATTCAGAGTATGTATCCACCTTGGGGGATAATAGGGTGTAAATAGCTTCAAAATTTGTATTTACTGACCACATCTCTCCTAAAAGTTACGGTTGGACAATGTTACACTCACCCTATTTACAAAAAACAAGTTTGAAGACTGGTTAAAATAGCAATAACAGGTTCACACTACTTATAAAAACTTCAAACCGACATTTGCTTTGATATTAAGCTTGAAGTCTATATTGGAAACATCCATTAAATAAGGTTTGTGATAATAATCAAATTAAAGCTTTTTTGAACAAATTGTCTTAATGTCTGTTGAGCTTGTATAAACCTCATTCTAGGATAGAAACTTTGCTCCGTAAGTAAACACAAAGTAAAAAATTTAATTTGATTTGCTCGATTTGCGATTATGCTTAACACTAAAATATGGGTGTATTTTGATTACATTCTGTAATGTGGCTGCCTTCAAAGTTGCAATTAATGTCAAACTGTAACGCTTCTAACTTCGAGCCTTGTTCCAATATCAAAGTTTCTCTCACTTTAGAGTTTACAGAATTGTGAGATCATAGGATTACTTTAAAGTGGCACATTTGTTAGGTGGAAAATTTTGCGGACATTAATTCACATGGCGAGGATTGAGATTAGAACAAGTTATTGGTGGATGATTAATGTTGTTTTTTGTAAAGACCAACCAGAGGTCAAACTGCCGTGAGTCTAAAAGAACCACAACCGCAGCTTCATGTTACGGCATTTTAGGATGCAAGACAAAATTACTCACATCCTTTTGAGTTTTCACTATTATTTTACTTAAAGGAGATATATAGTTTAAAGAACAAAAATAAATATCTGATTTTTTTATATTGGCTTGCCTTGCTTGCTCTCTTCCAACCCAGACATTTATATTCATGTATATAAATTATTTTTCGAGGACTTTTTATTACCTTATAAACATTTTTTTAAGTTTTATAATTCAAAAGACAGTAGCAAACAACCTAAGTTCTTATTAATGACCAATTTTTACATAAAATGTAAAGATACGTCTTGCCTCGAAGTTAATAATAGGTAAAGATTAAAAGTCATAACACAAAACCATTTTGTCAAATAGTCAGAGTGTACTTAAGTGGTCAAAATACATATTTGCATCTTAAAATGCCGGCTTGCATCAAAGACTCACCAGGTAATGCGTTAACGCTGAACACTGAGCCAAACTAGTCCCTCAGCTAACCATCCAGCTCTCAGCCTATTTTCATCGCACCTGACATCTCAAATTTGCCACATTTTTTTCTTTCATGTGAAATCATTTTTGAGCTTGGATGAGTTGACACTTTGTCAGGGTTTGTATGCAACGTCTAGTGATTTTTCATTGTCTTTTGGGAAAGAAAATTTGGGGTTTTAGAAATAAATTAGTCCCACTATTTTTATCCAAAATAGAAAAATTTGGACAAAGTTGCTTTTGTTGTGGATGAAGGGTTATAGGAAACAGGATTTTGCGAACCAGAAACATTTTTTAATAAAAGTTATAGATTTGACTTCATTTCCGCCTTCAGCTTACTCCATGATATAAAGACTTCTACGCAAGTATACGCTAGTTCCTGTTTTGAATTTTGCTGTTGCTTTGGATACACGCTCTTAGGGCCGTTATGTGGTATTGGGACTGTTTTACGCTGATCGAACAAAGCTCGCGTCCAACGACCAGTAGTGCTTTCGGATCATTTTGTACAAAAGTGTCAGATATCTCAGTAGAAAACTTTGTAAGTTATTAGCAGAATCCCTCAACCCAGCAACTTTGGTAGCATTTGTCGGAATGTGTAAAACACTAATTTATTTGTCTACTGGTTTAAGGATGAAACGTTAGATTACAAATATATGTGATGGCGTGGTGACATCAACAATCATACAAGGATCACGAAGTAAATCGCAACCCGTAATTTGCGACCAATGCATTCAGGAGCCTTTAAAGCTAAAGAATATAATGTGGCATTTTGAAAAGGTACCAACTTAATTGTGAAAAAAGTATTATCGACAGTTCTGGCAAAGTCAAGATGAAGTCTCGATCAAAGCTCTTCTCGTCGAGGCCAACGTAACGGTGAGAGATCCCGAAGGTTCTTTCCAGTGTGTTAATGATGTCGGCAGCCTTTGAAAAAGTCACCAATTTATAGTTTTTTGCGTGGTTATTAACCTCAACCTGCGGCAATAGACTTTATGGGGCTACGCCAGGATTAGTGGTATGGAACTGGCCTAGTGTCTTCAGACGTAGTAACTTAGCCAACGTAGCATAATCACCAAACCCCTGGCAGCCTATGGCGGTGTATGATAAAATCGTAACGGAGGAGTATTGATCTAAGGTCATCGCAAGATAAACGAAGCTACAAATTTTTCTGTCCTTTTCTTGAACTTTATTCGGACAAAGTAAAATAAATGGTAATGTGGGGCAACCCTTTTGAATATTCTCGCAAACCGCTCATGAGACATTTCAGTTGAGCTCATCCGATTAAGGGATTCTTCGACTGGTGCCTACTTCTGATCCAGCTTAAACCATTAAAGACCAAATAAGCTGTGGTTTACCTTAATAATGCGCCACATTCCAATAAATGGCATGCCATAGTAGTACGAGTATCACTGTGGTCGTTCAGAGAGCTGCACTTGGCTACCAGCTACATAAATAAATCTTTCGAGTCATCTGGTAGACCAGTATTTTTTTCAAGTTGATGTCATAGTTCTTGCTATGTAATGGCAATGTCCGAGAGGGTGTCCATTTACAGCTGCTCTGGGTAGCCACTGAGACGGATGATGACGTACTCTCATGGACCAGATTCCGTATTTTAAAAACGCTCATCATACCGAGTGGAGTACAAGCCTTCTTTGACTTGCTTCACATTCATTTTTTAGGCTTTTTAGAGCTGAATGGCTAAGATTGGCAGTTTTTATTTCTGTAATCAACAGCGTTACACTAGAGACATCGATGTTTACTGTGGGATTATGACTTGAAAAGTGCTGAGCCTTGCAGATTCATCGACTTTAAAGTTTAGCCTACTAAGACATCGGTTGAATTTGAGTGAATCAGGCTTGTGTGTGACTGATTGATTGGGTGGATCCACAACGTGGATCTGGGAATTAACTCTGTTCCCGCACTGAACCACAGTGATGTCATGCTACAGACTGACTCTGTATTATTGTTTCTCGGCAATTGTCTCCGGCTTAATATTTGAGTCCAGTTTCAGATAAGTCAGTAGACGTACTTGATAACCTACAAACTTGGGTAACTGCAGACTGCAGATGAAAATGGACGGCTTAAAACTTGTCGCCGGTCAAATGCTTCAACTTCAGTGCTCGTCCACATGGTTTACGCCAGAAAATCGCCAATCTCATTTATATTCCATTTCAAGCATTTACGCTGCATATTGACTGGTGACGACTACTTAACGATATGTTCTTGCATAAAAGGACGGTCTTGTGGATTTTGCGAAGGCATCGTTTTGCAGTACTGGTTAAACTCAGCTAAACTTAGGTAGGGAAGTAAAAGATAAGCCCCCAATGTTTCATTCTATGTAGCGAGATCAGCTTTAAGCAGCTCCTCTTACCGTTTAAGTCATGAATCAAATGTGCCATTGCCTTTTGGATCCTCGTGTTACTTTACCATGATATGAGCAATACAATCTCCTGATAGTGCTAGTATTGTGGGTGACCAAGTTGACAGAATCGAAATCCTTGTCTGTGTTAACAATTCAAATATCCTCAGCAATTGCATGAATAGCAGTTTAAGATTTAATGGCTCCATAATCCGAATACTAAGTCGCTAATGCTATAACTGAGGTTTATACGCGTGAGTGATTACAACCGCAATTATTGGTTGATGAGGAAAATCCAAGAGCAAAGGGGCATTCTGGGATGTCTGGACAACCAAAATTTAGGGACCATTACAATAGAGATATTTTATTGTGTTTGTAGAGATTCGCAGCAGTAATTTGTTTGCATAAATAAATTCGCCCCAATTTATCTCACGAAATTAGAAAGGGTGTGGTGACATCAACACTTAGACAATCATGTGTTAAGCATTTTGAAAAATTTGTTTTTCATTATATCATTTGCCTTAAGATGTATCAAGCAATCAAAATTGCGCTCTTAATTACAACATTTCTGTGCAAACCACCACGACAATTTGCAGTAGGTGGATATAATAGCTTTGTAAAATGGCCTCAATTTTTTCACAGTAGTGAGAACGCTTCATCTTTCATCTAATGTAAATTAAGCAGTTGTCAAAACCTGAGATTCTAAGCCTATTCTGGCCACTTTACAATAGATAGGCCAAAAGCATTTTGTGTCACTAGACCTTTTTTATTATCCGGATCATACGCCCTTTCCGGCCCTTTGAATTTCTTGGCTCAGGATTTGCATATCTGTAAATATCGGCATTCGTGCTGATGTCACCAATGTTAATATCATACAGTTAGCACCTTTAATATTCTCATCATGTTGAACGCCAACTGATGTTTAGAGACACTGCCCACAACCTTAATCCAAGGTGTTGACAAGAATATGTCTTAGTGCACTTTATGATTAAGTGTTGGACTTGAGGAGTTATTGTTGCAAAATAAGGCAATGCAATTAGGGGATTCCATAAACTTCTGGTATAGTGGGAAAATTATCAAATATGAACCCTCCCAGCCTAAAAAAAGTAATAATTTTCCTAATGAATTAGAAGTTGTTGTATTCCATGGCATTCTCTCAAATTTGCTATATATTAAAAAATTTTGGAAATTCATATGAACTTGCCTATTAAAAGTCAAAATATGGGTTTTTCTAAACGTGATGAAATATAACTTCGACTAGGGTATAAAAAGCAATGAAGTGGAAACCAAAAGCAACCAGAAGCAATCCCAGTTGGAAAATAAATGTGACATTATATAACAACTACTGATTACAGATAGAAAATTTAAGCCTTTAAAGGCACCCATTTTGGTATAAAATGGAGAATATGACAATTGTTTCTAATGGCACTTTTATAGTCATTTTCGTATTGTTAATGTATAAAGAATAACGAGATATGCATGTCAGCACGGGGTTTCTTATCCTTAATTGCATCCAAAAAGCTCAAGAAAACATTTAGAAGCTTTACCCTTTAGGAAACATTATGTAGTAGTTTCAAACAAGATGATTGGATTAGCGAAATTTGGAACATACACAAGTGGCAACCAATGAAATTTGAGTATACCATCCGAACTGGGCTGTGGAGAGTAGTGGGCCGACTTGAACTCGCGTAGACCGATGTAACACCCAACCACAGGCAATTAATACAAGGTAGAACTATCTCTGAATTTATGTTTGACGGTTAATAGTGAATCCCTTTTATTATACACTTCATGAATGCAGTCAAATAAGCGTGTTCTCCTGTTGAAATATTTTATGCAAGTCAAACTTTAAAGCAGTATGTTTACATTCGTGGTCTGGGATTCTAATATACGGTTTATGATTTGGATGCGTGAAAGAGAGCATATTACTGTGCATAATTGTAATATATGGTGACGTAATCCGGTGCAGTACTAAGCATTAGGTACTATTATGCAGAAATAGTTTCTAGATATTTTGCGAAACGAGTAATTTAATGTAAGGTCTAATATGACCTTGGCAGTGCTAATAAGCTGTGAAAACCCTTTTCATTAATAACGTTAGCCTATCAAATGTTTACCTTTGACTAAGTTCCAGCATTCTCGAAAAAATTTATCTTCATTTACGATATGGACAATTTTCGAAGTTTATTTATTACCCCCCCTCCAAGGTTTTACATTAGTTTCTAATGGACATGCCTGTCCCAGGTTGAAGTGGCTTATATGAAAGCAAAACACAAAAAAAACCTGATGGTGGAATAAGATTTAAGATAGCTGCTTTGTTTTATACTGTGATGTGATGCAGTTAGGAAGCGCTCTGTTTCCCGGCCAATTTATGCCGCATTAACAGGTCCGCTATCTATGTCACATAATTGTCACATGTATTCTCCATTTTATGATGATTAGCTGCTTTAGATTGCATCTTAAGCACGGTGGTTGAGCCTAAAAAGGTAGCGTGGGCGCATGATGTCTATGATCAGAGGGGGATAACAATCACTAGGTTTCGAGTAACATCTTTCATTGACTGTGGTGTTTGGTTTTCCCTACAGATCCTTAAATCTCATACCTGCTAATGAGCAATATTTTCAACTTACAATCATTTTTTTAAAACATTTACAAATATTCATTTCCTAGCTAGTATAACCTCACTTATTCTGGCCAGCAGTAAAACCGCCAAACCTTTCTTGTATTTCTAGGGGCTCAATATGACCGTCAAATTAATGGATTGATAGCTAACTGCTAACATATAGCAAGCTAAGAATGAGAAACGCTTGGGCCAAATAGATGTACGAGATATTTGTTTACTATTTTAACAACAGTCTTAGAACCGCAAATGATTTTACTATAAACTTAAACCTACAAATCAAAAATTTTCCTGTCATCTTCCAAAAATGCATAGTTTGATAATTTGACTTCTTTTACCTACCGATTTTGATGCCTTTCATCTTGCAGTAAGAGTAATTCAGAAAACGAAGTATCTTAAGAATAATTCAAAGGTATGCCATGAATAGAGTGCCATCATTACTTGGAGATTGCGATCAGATTTAAACAAGAAAAGACCACTTTTTATTCTTTCCACCTTTAAAGGGTTTCCGGTGAGATAAAACATTTTGTCGGAAATCTTTTCTGTTAAAGCAGATATACATTCGAATGCGTGATAGCTGTGCTAATCTGGACCACATCAAAAGTGACAGATGAAATGAAAATTCAGCTGAAGAGGGTGCTGGTGCGCGTTCTCCTCATGCTTTTACAAGTACTTCACAGGAACCTTTGCTTTAACTTCTTCCACATTGATCGAAATGCCACCACCAATTTATTGGCAGACACAAATCAGTACGACTGCAAACCCGATCAGACCGTGTTCAATCCTACACCTTGCTTTGCTGGGGATGTTAAGGTGAACCTTGTGGTTGATGAGGACGAGACTGCGGAGCTTAGGTGTTTCGTGTACAATATTGACTCCTCAAAAACCCTGGTAATTTGCTTCTAGTAAAATTTGTTCCTTTCCCTAGTCATCAGTACCAAGTGCTATTTATTAAATATTTTCTTGCAAATCTTTTAATAATTTTTATTCATGCATTACGAAATTAAATGATAGTGGCAGCGGTGTTTAATGCATTCATCAGTTGTTGTTCAAAACCGATACCCTTATTCATTTCTTGGATCGTATGATGAGAAAGCTAAAGGAACTTTTGTGAATTATTTACCATGTCAGATTTTCAAGGACACTTATTCTGATGTTCTATTAAGTTTTAGTAGAATTAACCAACAATGTTTAATAGCGCCAGTTAAATTTAAATGCGAAATTGATAAAAATGATTTCTATTCGTGTAGTAAAATAAAGACATATGTTATAATTTATCATGTAACAAGTATAAAACTATTCTAGTGTTTTGATCTCAAATAAAACATTAAAATGAATACAAATTTTTGTAGATGAGCGAGTTTTCAAAAGACCAAAGAAATTTTGCACGTTGAAGGGGTTTGGCCCATGACATCACCATTTATGAAAGGGATGAAATTAGGGTGCCACGTTGAAAAGTGCACAATAAGTTTTGCGCGTAACAAAGTATTCTGTAATGGATGTTTCAAACATAAATAACAAGTTAAATGTAACACCGTGTGGTTAATCTCAGTAAATCATCTTGGGAATATATGTTATGCCTCAATCCATATATCAGAATTTTTAACCTTTGCGTATCAATTTTATTTTCCTCTCACCTATCCTAAACAGGAATGATTTTGAAGTTGTACCTTTTAGCTATTCAACCCTTATCCCAAAGGGGGCCATTAAAAGCGAAAAATATTGCCAATAGCTGTTAGGATTAGTTCCTCAATGCGTGATTATGAGCTTTTGAAAATTCATGCACACGTGTTGCTGCCGTGTGCTTGGCCATCCCTTCGAAACAGGAAATTTAGAGAAAACTTGTACCCTCAAGTCCTTAACCATTATTCCCGCCTGGGATAACAGCAATTAACCCTAGTTTTTTCCTTAATGGATCGTTTATTTCTCCTCTTTATAATTAACACCCCATTTACCTTGGCAACGGAATGACTACCTGTGGTGAAAATTAAATAAATTTACTCCAGACTATAAAGAAAATACTGGTGTAAGAGTAAATTTATGGGTACATTAACGTCATATAGGTCTATTTGCAGGATAATGTAGAGCCTTACGTGACTGTTCATGCAAAGATTTGTGCACTTTTTAAAACAAGCGCATATTCCTTGCTAAATGTGATGATAGGAATTAGGTCAGCAACATACGACCTGTATAGAAACCATAAATATAATGTCATTTAACTCTGGATTAGTCAAAACCTGCAATTTATTGCAAATCGCGGAGAACGAATCGGTGGTACACGTGACTAAAGTCTATTGTTCAACCTGTACCTGGTTCCGTTTTAAGAGGTTGGAACTTCTAGCATTATTACTTACACCACTGCTTTATAATTTCAGTACACTTTAAACTGATCTTATTCAGTCATTGTTCCAAAATGACCAAAATTTCTACAAGTCAAGCATGTAGATTTTAAATTTGCAGTGTTCTTTTCCACACACCAGTTGTAAAGTAATATCAACTTTATGTATCGATAATATAATTTAATTAATTGTTAGCCTTTTCATAAAATTAGGTATACAATTTTAGTTATAAAACTGGAAGAGTGTAATGGAATCAGACTTGATATTCATGGCGCACATGAATGCTATATTAAACTATATCTTACGATACCAGGTGCTGTATATCATTAAAACGCCCAAGTTTATGTTATAATGGAAAATGATAGTAATTTCATTTAAGATTTTCGTGACAATTTGAAGCATAGCATATTAATGACAACTTTCCTCTTTCCCAAATTACCATTGACCAAATTTAGGTCTCCTAGACTCAAATTGGAGCGATTTACTTCGGACCTTATGGCCTACCATTCGAAGCAAGAAATGACACCTGAATTGCCTTAACTTACTAAATGACATACAGCAACCGTTAGCACAAGCCTGAATCATTAAAGCCACACAAGTATGTGCTGTGTAAGTGACATTCTCACACGCAAATATTTTAATTTAGCCCCTCAATATGGCTGGTGTGAAGTTACATTTTGGGACTTAACCTCGGAAAGCAATCTGCAGAAACCAAGAGATAGTATTTGTTTTAGGTGGTGGCATGCATTTTTTTGTGTTTCATCATACTCTACCAGCAAGGTCTCGTATTCATAATTGCGCTAAATTAGTAGATTAGCAGAATGACATACGTAACTTTTTTATTTCCGCTGGGTCTACAGGAAAGCTATCATTATTCTACTCATAAAGTAGGGTAACACCACCTTATTTAATTCATTTGACTGTGCAAATGCAATACTTTGCCATCGCAGTACTACGTGAACCAACAAATGAATCACACAATTCACAAAAAATGTTTTTGTAGTGTAAACTTATCGGTAACTCATTTTTGAAGGATAATCGATGCTGAGAATGTTTTTTTGCAGTTGTAATCCAGTCTCAAAATTAACACAGATCAAGTAATAACTCCGTAGCTTGTGCATGAGCAGAAGTTATCGCGCATGACTTCTCTTGAATCAATGGTTTTAGCATTTTGTTTTCAAAATATTTTCTTTTAACTTATAATGCAGTTAATTTTTGAATTGATTTTGCTTAAAGCCAAGTCCGGTGTTGCGCTTAAGTTATTTAAAGGAAGAATTAAGCAAAATATGTAATCGGTATTTAAGTAAACGAAATTCATAAGCTTTGTAGGAACAATTCTTAAAAGTAAATGGCAGTTTGTCAATCTACGCAGGCGTAAAATGATAACATGTGATATTTTAGTTTCAATTAACATCATATCTTCTTTTTAAAATAGTTTCTTCATTTCTTATTAACCATCTAGGTTTCCTGGTGGAAGGAGCGGGAGTTACAGGAAATTTCACTCGGTCTGACAACCCAAAACAAGCGCTTTCATCTGCCTCGTCGATTTTATGAGGATTGGACGCTTATTATTAAGAAAGTACAACCCAAAGATGCTGGCAGGTATTCTTGCCAAATTAACTCCGAATCCGTTCTGGAGAAAATGTTCAACCTCAAAGTCATTGGTAAATTCAAAGAACTCAATGCTCCTTGTTCAGGCTTCCCCTCTAAGAATAATCAAATCACGAATAAGAAGTATTAATGACTAGCATAAATTAGTAATAGACGCTTTTTATTGCTCAGGAAGTATAAAATTGCTTAAAAGTACCACCAGATTTTTGCCTCACGTTTTCACACTTTCTGCTCAAAATTGTTGTGACAAACGAATGAAAAAGTGCGCAATCTGCTTCTAGTATTTTTATTTATAAAATCCTCTTTTATGTACTAAATGGATTAAAATTTGTGCACCACATGTTAGGTCGCTTTTTGTCAAAAAGACTTATTTGACCATATTTGTTTCAAAAGTAATATCAATCTGCCTTATCCATTCAAGTGTATAATCCAAATTATATAATCATTCTAAACCTACTTTTATATGCTCATTCCGATATATCCTTATGTAAGTGAAAGTTGTTGTTGTCGTAGCATTTTGACATTTTTGACTAGCTTTTAAAGGGCCCATTACTATTTTTAGCAAAACCGGAGAAGAAAGCAGTGATCGATCGATCCTATTGGCTGGTAAAAGACGAAGGATACAATAGCGGCAATTCTGAAGGTATTTTTTAGTTTTATTATTCACGCTGTAATTTATCACTTTGATTTCCGAACATTTTAAAAAATATTTTACCAAGTGTTCTCGGGTGGTTACAGTATAGCTTTGTCTATTTCTAGTCTAAACTCGGAATATTTACGCAACTGGCAACTTTTTCATAAGTCAAAAGATTATGAAACATTACACCTTTAAATTGGGCAGTTCTAAAAACTTATTTAGATCAAAGTGACCATCTATTTCAATCCATGATCACAACACTAAAGTCTTGTTTCTGAACAACTATCCTCTCGAGCGTATCAGATTTTTCAAGGCCTAAAACCCACCTAAGCATCATTTTGCTTTTTATTATAGGTCAAAAGCCTGTACATAAACAATCAGAGTTCAAATTTAATCCCCACCTATTCAGATCCGGTCCTTACATTGCCAACGAGAGATTCCAGAAGCCCCTAAATGACGAACGATTTCAAAGGAATCCAATCCCTAAAACAACTTCAGAGGGATTTTGTCTGTCCTATTCCTCAACATACCTCCCTGCCCTCCACGCGGTCATTGTGCTCGTCCACTTCAGTATTTAATACCAATAAGCATGTAAACACGTGTATTCTTATGCAGAACTGAATGTAATCTGCATTCTTGACCTATTTACCTCCGCAATTTGGCTCCTGATGGAACATTTTCCTCATTGTAAAATATGGCATTACTTTTTATTGCGACCAAATGCACGACGATATTTCAACTGGATAACTATTCCTCTTTCCTTTTCTTGCTAAGCTTTCGCCGAAAAATATGCAATTAGTCTGATTGCGAAATAAAAGTAGACAAAAATAATTTATAGAAAAACATGAGGTAACAGAAGTACCTGATGCAGTTTTAATAGTAAAATAAAATGCTTGTTAAACTTCAGTCAAAACGTTTTAGTTATTTAAAATTCCACTCTAATTTTAGTCCCTTTCCTGTGGGAAGCAAGCTCGCGATTCTCCCTTGTGAAGCACTTTTCCTGACAGAGAACAACCTAACCCACCCATCTAAGGTTTCTATTATCGTAATTATACTTCCCAACAATGCGTTCCACTTTGCATGTTATTGTCCAATCCCAAGAAAAGGTAACTGTCACTAATCAGAGAACTATTTTCTGAAAAAATAAGCTAGGCAGGAGGATAAAGCAGCATTATTTAAAGCACAAATCTTCTACAGAATAAGACATTAGGTTTTGGATTATCTTTTAAGGATGCGAATTAGAAACAGCTTTTATACATACCTTTTAGTTCTACCAAATGGAGTAGATCGGAGCTGTTATGGATTATGCTTTACGCTAGAAATTCATGGTTAACATTTTCGCCACAAATTCACCCCGGAAACACGATGTAAAAAGCGAGTGGCCATGAGTAAATAGTTTGCAAGCAATCATTGATACGTCCTATTAATTAAAGAAAGCTGGAATACAAAACTTACAATGCATCATATGTCTATCACCAAAACTAAAAATGATGAGTTTTAAAATTAAACAACGGCTGCAATTCATAGCTATAAAAGGATAAAACCAACGCACTGTCAAAATTGAGGATAAGTGAGTTGCATTTGCCTCGAAAACAATTGTTCTATGTTCGAAAAGTTGTCTAGAAGTGTAACTATAAATCTAAGTAAATTCCTCGAGAATTTTACACTGTATTTGTTTGCTGAAAATAGCAAGCAAAATAATGTCTGCTATTGTGAATGAACGGAAGTTTACATTGTGAACCGTGAATAAACTTTTCTGTGTAATTTCACTTTAAGAATTAATTTTTACGTAACGATATAGATTTATCACATCAGGGCCAAGAAGTGTTCAGTAGTTCACAATTTTTATCTTCAGCGTTGCATTTGCAAATCAATCTTAAGGATAATTATTTAATATTTATTTAGGTTCTGTTTCCCTTACTTGGTTCTAACCTTAGACAAGGTGCTGAACAGAAATATTAATAGAATTGGTAAGATGTGTGCAGTGCTACTAACTCTAAGGCCTCCTATTTTGGATTTTAGGCCTGATTCAAAGTCACTAGGCTAAAACAATGCCCCTCTTAGTTATTTGACTCGTATGTTAATTAAATGGCATTAAAATTCCATGGACAAATGGCTTAGATACTTAACAAGAACTCCCGAAGAATTCAAAAGACGATTACATGCGTGATCAAGAATGTGGCCATGCATCTATTTGTGAGTACATAGTGGCATACTTGTATGAACCCGTTTTTGCGTTTGGCCAGGCATTATAACGGCATTGATACTGAGCTGAGGTATCCAAGCAACGATAACTTTTTCTACACGTTGTTGTGCTCACAATACCGCAAAGGTTGAATAGCCTTTTGTGACTTAAGGATTTAAAGCAACCGCGGTGTACGATTATTAAATTTGATTGTATTTTAATGAGCTTGTATCACCTACTGTTGCAGGAAAATAAACAAGGACAAGGCTGTCAGTTTCAGTAAAACACGTAAATAGACATAAAATACATATTTGAGAAAATATGACCTAGACCTTTGAAAAGAGCTCAGGAAGGTCTGTTTATATCGTATTAAAATTTAAGCTATCATATTCCACTGGGAGCATTTCAAACTCCAAACAATAATTGACGCTTATTTAATGCAGTTTTACTACCCTTTTATTTTTTTTCTATTTACCTCTAGTTTTTAAGTGATCATTGTTTCAATTACCGGAAGTCTTTTAATTGCGGCCATTCCTGTCCTTTAGCACTGACTTACCTGGCTGTAAGACTTCCAGCTGCTCCTGTGCAACCAGGACATCGTTAGTAGAATAAAATCACTTCCCCACTTGGATTGTTCTGCTATCTTATTTTATGTTCTAATTTAGCCATGCATTTAAATTCAAAAGACTATGCTATGAAGTGCTTATGAAACTCTTCAAAGTTTTGCATATATTGAAGTCAGGACAAATGAAACTAGAATGCTAACAGTTGCTATCAATGTCAAACAGGAAAGTAAAATGGCAAAAATTAATTTTTACATAAATAAGCAATGCTGAAAAGCCTTGCTGCGCAATGATTTCATTAAGGATTTTATTTACCCTTTCAGTGAATGGAAAATGGATAATGACACATCAAGCAGCCAAACTGTAAACGCGGTTAAAGTGATTATTCATCCTCTCAAAATATAATTCTCTCTGTGTTCGTGAAGGAAAAAGATTGATAAAGTGATTTTAAGGCCCACTGTTTGATGTCACTATTGCTGTCAGCATTTTTAACAGCTCAGATGCATTTAGCTTAAAAATACTATTATCAAGAAAGTAAATCCGGTCGCATGAGCAATTGAAGCACTACTGTAGGCCATTATACATCTTATAGAGGGGGGAGATTTCAAAGGACCAAGGTAGTAAAACTTTGAAGTGGGTTAAAAAGTATATACTTTAAGGTCTTCTTTGATGCTGTAATTTTAGATGCCGACGTTCGGAGGCTGAATTAAGCGTCTCATATAGCACAAAGGGGATATTTGCTTTAACCAACCTGAAGATGTGTGGATTTGTTGAAATCCTCGATCTGGTCAAATTATTTTATGCACATACTCCTTATACTCGCACCGTTTTATTTGAGAGGCAGTTAAATGCTTTTAGTAGTTTTGGCTACATTGGTTAGTTATCCGATTTTTCGTATTTCGAGGGCAAACAGTTTGCTATTTCAATGTATTCTTAAATCCCTAATTATTATGCTCAACACTTAAGTCGAACCTTAGCTTAAAGCTGGTTGAATAGAATTTATAATTTAACGGGTGTAATAAACGCTTAAAGCATCTTTATATGCAAATTTGAGAGTTGGCATGCATTTGTCGAATGACCGCCTATTCAAATGATCACCCAATCACTTGACAAGACTGTGCACATCAATAATGAATTGCCGACAGAAGTTAGTCAACAAAGATGTATTAATAACTTTATTTTAAATGCAAATCATTAAAAGTTTCTGACTTTTGTTGTTTTCAAAGTCACTTTTTAAGTATTTATAATGGTGCCACATTTTTTTTCTTGATGTAAACTGATCTTTCTTATTTAAAACTGCAAAACAGCGCAAAAATCTTGCCTTTATTGCCTCTGAAATCAAAAATTGGCTTATTTTATGCATTTTTTGAAAAGCTTCGACTTGAGCCAAAAGGATTTTGCTATATTTTAAATCTTTTATTTACCGCTTTTCCAACTTTTGCAGTTATACATATGTTGCCTTTTACACAGGTGTAGAGTTAAATATCTCTCTCATAGCTTTGAATGGGTAGGCCTCGTGCTACAAAGATGAGGCTATAATTGTTTATAGAGGTACCACAATGGTGGAACCTAATAAGGCCTACATAAATTTGTGAAATTTAAGTTTAATCTTAGATGCGAAGTCGGTGTACACAAATCTACGTCAATGCCTTTTCGTCTTTTTAACACATAACTATTTGCCCAATAAGTCAAATAAGCTGATTTTAAAAGTGATTTCTACACTTTTGCAACCAACCCCGAGTCTCTACTTCCATCTAAATCCTAAAAAGCCTTCTGACGTTCTACCCCATTGTTTGCTCTGACTAATATTACTTACGCACGACAGTTGCTCTCCTTTTTAAAAAACAGCTCCCATTTATTAATCATGATACCCAAAAAGTCGTCTATGTTTGAGGATTGCAATGTCATTTAAAAACAACCCAAGAGTAACATTGCGAATTGTGGAGAAGTGAAAGTTAATTTATTATAGCTTTGTTTCAGATGAACAAGAGGGTCTGGCTAAGTGAGTGACATTTTAGGGGTAAATAATGGACTCACAGGTCTCCACCAAGATTTGCGAATACTAAACTCTTAAGTACTCTAAAGCGGTATTTTATTGAGATCTAAATGTAAAGGCTATGTTTAGCCCTGTTGAATAATTACCTACTTAATGTCCAAATGCTACCTGAAATGATCAAGTAAAAGATTAAGGTATCCTTATTTGCCTCTACTTAATCATTTCTTTGTTCGTTTGATCAACCCTCTTTTTCAATTTTGCTTATTCACATTCATATTAATTGTTCATGAATGGGATGATAAAATGACCCAGCTGACCTGTTTGCCTGATGTACCACCTTTAGTTAAAAAAAACAACTGGGTATAATTCTTTTTTTCTTTGGTTGACCTTACTTATTGCGCGCAACCTTTTGAGAAATGGTAATTGAGTTTAAATATTTAAATATTTTTATGCTCTCCCCATACACAACGCGAACATTTGATAGTGCTTTTTCTGGCTTCACATCCTGGAGGGGTTCTGTTATAATGGATAAAATAGTTTAATTATATACTTAACTATTCGCATCAATTCCGCCGACACCCAAGGCTCCGCCTTTGTGCTTTTGCTGGGCGGTATGACCTTGCTATGCCAGTATCATTGCACTCCTCCCGTACTTTGAAAATACATCTTCGGCTCCTGTTTTATGGCTTCAATCGGCTTCAGGGAAGACCTGGAACACTGAATCGGTACCAGCAGTAGGCGAATATGATCGCAAGGGACAAGTGTACAAATTTCTATTGCTGAACGCTAAACTTTGGGGTAGCGGAAGAAAAACGCACATTTTGAATAAATGAATTAGTGGTGATCTCTAAAAGAATGGTTGGGAGTGAAGTCTGCCTTCTTCGACTACCTTAGTAATGTTTTTCCAGGAAGATTATAAATAGCTGAAGTAACACTAACCCTAAGTCGTCTAAGTAAGTTGTTTGCAGATCTGTCTATGGTACCCATATCAATATACCTCCTTTATATCCCCATTAGCCGGACGAAATTCAGATAAATACATGACTGTTCTACACTAAAGTAAGAAGAAAGTAGCAAGGAGAGCTTTTCTAATAACATCAAAGCTCTGTGGATGACTCTCAAAAGGCTAGAGGAGTTATACAATACTATGGTTTTAGCTACCTGGACACTTGGGGCTCCGCATTTGATCTTCCACTTGGCGACGTTGCCTTCGGCCTATCTCAGTAGCCCCTTAGACCTTTGAATCACTAAAGTGCATTTTTGTGTTAGTATTATAATTTCTTGCTTTTTTCATAAAAGACTCGGGACCCTATAATGGAAAAGAGTGGACTAAGGAAGGTGCTCTGTTTACTAAAGTGGTTATTTTTAATCAATAAATAATTGCTAGGGACTATTAATTTTACTCTAAACTGATGTCAAGTAATGTTTTGTACCCAAGACAATTTAATAATTAAATAAGCATTTCCAAAACCAAAAATAGGTTCATAAAAACTAAGTATCCTTTTTAGATCGAGATCTAGGGCAATTTTCAACTTTAAAATCCTTCTTGTCTAACAGCTTATCTTCTATTTGTATTAAAATATCTTAAAATTATCAAGTTTTTTAATATTTGCATGCTTGAACAGTAACTTATAAGGTGTAATGTATAATTTGGCCCTAATTTGCCGTTTTGTGTCCCTCTGTAATTGTAATAAGCTAGAGCGATAGGGAATAGTACACATATAACTGACGTGCTGAAGTGTCACGTCTCAGAGAGAAGTACAAATTGTCGGATCATCAAATTATCAATACAATATGACAGGCGACTAAGTACAACACAACCGTCCTACTTATGCTATTTGAGTAAACAATTACTTAAATAGATGCTTTGCAGTGGTTAAATTGGTTACATTCGCCCACATGCTTTCAGTGTCCGTTTTTGGGAACTAGCCATTTAGCACTAGTTGTAGTCCAATTATTTGATAAGTTTACGCAATAAAGATTAGTTCATCAAACAGGGTGTTTTTGCAATAACTCCTGTTAATTATATTGGTAAAAGTGATAGAAATGTTGCAAATCCGCTGAGGAAAGTTAATTCTGAGATTTGAGTAGGCCATGTTTTTTTCATTTCTTTATGAATGCTGCTGTCTATACCTCTTCTTTATAGAGCATCACTCTCCTCATTTCTGTTGCATTACTTATCTTTAAAAGACTTATTTCCATTTATAATTTTTTCAACGCTTTGTTGTGTTTTTTCAAAGTTAGTAGGCTAGGCTGACCCTATCATCTAAATTTAAAAGGGCAAACTAATAATCTTCTTAATGAGTTTGCTAATAAGACAAGCAAGGAATAGTTTTTGTCAGCATACCACCTGAATGTTAACAAGTCTCGCATGCTAAACACGCCATATATCAAGGTCACGGGGTTGTGTGTGCAGAAAACTCATATATATGGAGAATGCTTCTGCCACAGATCGACCCCGCTGACCATGATGGCTACTATTTACCACCTTCTATTCTCTCTCACTCTCCTTTATTCCTTTGCAAGTGCGTTTTATTTTGCAGTTTGGGCTATTGTTATAGTAAATTTTTATGATGTGTTCTGTATATTTCACTTCTCCTTTAGGCGCTGAGGAGCCTCTAATGCTTCCCAATGATGGTCGTGTAGTGTATGGAAAACTTGGATCTAAATTTAATTACAGAACTATCCTCCCAGGGGAATATACTGTAGGCATTTTATGCTTATAATGTCCCTCCACTTAGCGTGTCGAATCTGGAATGCACAGCATAACAGTAAAGGGTGAGGATTGCTCAACACCCCTCTTCACTTGTACTCTTGAGAGAGGTAAGTCTCCGAAATCATTCCTAAAAACTTTGCTAAATTTAAACCAATGTCTCTACTTCTTTTATTAAAATCAGATATGCCGTATCGAAGTGTTGCAGTTCTCTCCGGTGTTATGACATACGGACTCAAGCGAGTTACGTTTCTCGGCAGTCACTCAATTCCAATCGTTATCCTCTTTTATACTGATCACTACTGGCCAGAGATAGATGACCGTAAGTATGCATTTTAAGGCTTTGTCTTTGTGTTTAGACACCTTCCAGTGGCAATACTCTCTACCTCTCGTCACTAGTGCCAAAGATACGGACGTTGTGACTTTTTCCGTCTTTATCCTCCATTTCAGTGCCGTATCTCTTCCAAATGTATGCTTTCTTTCTAGATTTTTTTCTATTTGTAGAAGCATGTGTAGGTTTAACTTCTTTTATCTTTTGCTTCAGTTTACACTTAGTTACTCGGCATCAAACGATCCCGTATATAAGGAGAAGGAATATGATTATCTTAAAGATTACCCTCATATACTAGAGCTTCGTAAGCGCATATATAAAAATAACTCTAGGCAAGAGGTCCGTAGAAATAACAAAGGGCTTTTATAATTTATAGAAAGAAACGTTTTTTTAATGCACACTATAATCAGAGTAACGGTGGAAAAGAAGGAGGAGGTCGACTATTACTGCATCGGATACAATGGCCAGTATCACACTCATGCTATTGTTTGGGGTAAATAATTTCTTAAACATAAGTCTTTGCCAGCTTAAAATGATATTTCTTGAGCCAATGAAATGATTTTTACTACGATTTCTGAATTTTTAGGCAAACATCCTCCAGCTCGTAAGTTGTAGGAAAATTAGCTCTGATTTTTTTGTAATTTGCCATATTAAAAGCAACACTTGACTTCTTTGACAGCTAAACCCGACGTTATAAGCGATATCCTCTCTCTGCTGCCCATGGAGGAAGTCATTGGCCACTTTTTTGGATCAGCCACTCAAAGCAGCCTTCTAGGATCGTTTGTATTAATAGGTAGGGAATTGTTGTTAGGGAAATGACTCCGCCTTAAACGCGTTTTTCTTACTTTAGTCGCCGTCCTTTGCATCAACATGGCGTAATCCGTTTAAAAGTGAGAGATTTGGATTCACTGTGGTCGTACTTATGGGGGACACATATTTTACCTTTTAAGACTAAATGCAAGATTTCAAATAAAAGTATCAGGCATTTTGAAAATTCAATTTCGGTTTATACCTAGTTTCATTTTTCTATAGAAGTTGTTTAAGGGTTATAACATACTGTTGATCATCCAGCACATCACCCGATAATAGGCGAAATTGTATCGATAAATACATCATTTTTACAATAAATTAAAATCTCTTACTGGACTGCAACGCCGGTTCTGAAAAATCAAGTTAAGCAAAAATAAAATGTCTAGCGGCTATTACCAATGTCACTAACTGTATTAATACATCATAGTTTTAAAGACTGACCTATTAAGTCAGAATAGCCTACGTGAGAAAATGTGTAGGTCATAAATATAAGTAAAGTGTATTGTGATATCATCACTGTGCTGTCTAAAATAACCAGTTGCTGACATTGTAACAAGTGTCCATTGATTTTGTCCTAAATTTGCACAAATACAAAATAAATGAACGGACAAGTGGCAAAACTTACCTAGCAAACTAAGACTAGATTAGAAATTGTCAATCTTTAGGGTTTCTATGATGGATCAGTAAATTAAAGGAAATAAGTTGGAGCATATACGGAGCCATAATTCCGATGTTGGAATTTTGCCAAGCTTTAACACCATCTTTAGGGTTTAATCAGAAATACAGTTGAACGAAATCTGCAAAGCTTCCTTGAAAATTAGTAAAGTACTGCTGCGAGCGCGCTTAGTTTAAGACACCCTCACTGGCCAATTTACTTCTGTTTTTCCCTTTAAAGAAAAGACTTACAGGTTTAGAATTAATATGATTATATCCACTAATCACTGCAGAATGGAAGACAATTCAATTCAATCCAACTTGGCTAAATAATTTAAGGTAATAAGAGCCCCAGACATTCAATACTTAATCATAATGATATGGTTCGCATGATTACACTGCCAAAGAATGATTTCAAAATAACTCACCTTGAACCGCAGTCTTGGATATTTGAGGAAATTTTTACAATGCAGAATATGGAACGCTTCTTCCTTAACTATAAAATACGCTTTAAAGCGGAACCATAAAGGACTGGTAAAGCCAGACTTTAGCTAAAAATGAATTTTGAAGCAGTTTTGAGCAAAATAAGGACACAAGTAGGATTGGGCAAAATATTAATCTACCTTAACCTTGTTGAGCTGGTCCGACTGAGTGGTAAATTAGTAAGCAGTATTTCGCGTCTAAAATAGTCTTTGTCAAATTATTTCACTGCGCATCTTCGTGATGGAAAGCTCATTAATCTGTCATAACTAGGTATCATAATTCCCTACGAGGATATAGAGAAAGTTGTGTTTATTGTTATTTTGGCAGCTTGATAGCAATGTTTGTTAACTGCAATTCATAAATGTAGATCAGTGTATAGCTGCACTGAAATATGTATTAAAGTTGATCAATTGAAACATTGAAAAAGATTGGCTTTCTAAACTATTTTGGGACTCATAACTTCCAAAATAAGCCATTTTCTTTAATTAGAAGGAATCATCAGAAAAATTTTGTTGACTATTCTATACTTCCAACATAACCTTTAAAGCTCTGATGAGCGGGCTACTCTTAAAGACGTCGAGTTATACAGATCTGACAGAACTTGAAACCGGTTAAAACTAATGAAGTTGCTTCTGAGAAGACGAATAAACTGGAAATTAATTTTTCACTTTTGCTCACTCATGTCAGTTTAAGACTTTCTACTTAACTCTTGGATTATGATGGACTCGGCTTCCTACAATTCCCGTATCTTTGGGTACAGAAATCGAACATCTCGTTGTCCCATATATTGGTGGTTCTAAGTTATAGATCATTATTTGTAAAAAAATTCATTCCCTTGATAGGAAAGAAATGAAGATATCACTCTGTTTTGACTTTTGAATTTCCTTTTAAACAAAGGGAAAAGATAGCTTTAATTGTTTATTAATGTATTCCTCAAAATCCTTAGGAAACAGATTTAAGCCTTTGAAGAAACTCAAACTTGACAAAATTTTGCACATGAAAACTTGAAGAAGAGCCAAAATGGATCCTTCATATCCCACGGCAATTTTTTCCGGTTTTTAACCAAAGAAAAGAAGCAATTGGGTCTAACTGTTTAACCTTGGTTCTATGACGCGACTAAAGGCATGATCATACGATTTTTTCACAAGGTTGTAGGTTAGCGTGGTGTGTTTCCATCTATCAAACTCAATAACCTCGCTAAAGTCACGTCTTGAGGCCTGTGTTTGTGACCCTCAAAAGTGAAATTTTGCTAAATGTCTAAATTATTTATCTCCTATCCACTATAAAAGTAATAATAATAAAATAACGACAGGTATTGTATATATAATACACATATATATCAAGTAGAAAAGTGTCTTAAGTGCTCAGCTCTAGCAGCAAGATTGCAAAGGCTTGGCATTAGCCTATTTATCCTTTGCGTGATTAACCTTTCCAGAGTCACATAACGTGAAATAGAGCACATAAAAACACCTTTTATATTTTGACTTTGAAGATGGTTTTGTATGAGAATTTTTGGCCTTCTGATTTCATAACGTTAAAGGGAAGTAATTTGCAACAAAATGAATAAGTTCTTTCTTAGAACTTTAGAATTACCAAGTCAAAAGTCAACTTTCATTCAAATAGATAGTGAAAATGAATTTTCTTGTCAAAGAACTTTTCTGACCAAATAGTAGCAATTAAGATGACCATATGGAAACTCATACCATCAGGAATACGACCAAATTTGCCACTTTATTTCCATTTATCCAAAATATGGTTTTAGGCTTTCCTAAATTTGTCCTTCGAAGCTCAACTACAAAATAAAGAGGAGGGCGTACTACGTATGCATCAGCACGGCTGTCGGTTCTGTGATAAATGAAAAATGACTATGATCATAAAATTTTTGGGTTTTGCATTTACTTTTAGCCAACTTATGCAATGCTCTTGATTATCTGCAACTCTTTTATGCAAAATGCTAACTCCAGGATATTTGGCTTACCCATTAATAATGACCTTTGTCAGTCTAGAAGTCTACATCCTTGCCAAATGGGCAAACACCCCATGTTATATAGCTGTTGATATAAATTATTTGGAATGCCGAAGTCACTAATGATTAAAACTACCCTTTAGATCAAAACTTTGTTTTGTAAAAGTCTCCTTTTTAGACTTTAACGATGTGGCTGTAAATAGACTCCAGAATGCGTCTGTCAAGTAGGCCCCAATAAGGATTAGCATAATGCTATGTACCCCCTTTCTGTAATCCACTCCTTCCATCCATAAATAATTTTGATTGAGGAAGTACATGGCAAATCCTTTAATTGCCTGGAATATTCGCTTTCTTAAATTTAAATACTGGCTGTGAGTCTGCCATTTTTGGCCATAAATTTTTAATCTGATTTTGAATTGCTGCCTTTTTGGTGCCTTAGCTAACCAAACCTACCTTAACTGTTCTAAATGAGCTTTATTCCAATTATTAACAATTACAGATTTATTGCCAATATCTCTGCCAAAGGCAAACGCATCAGAACAAGGTTGCAGTGATAAGCTGACTATGAAGTTTGGCTTTTCTGACAGTGTTTTTCTCGTATTGGAAAAATTCCTTAAGCTTCAAGGATTTGAAAACAATTTCGCACTGGTTGTCAGACGTATTTATGAACTTTTCTCAAGTTATAGTGCAAATAACCAGCTTTATCTAAGTTTCCATTTACATGTGATTTACCAACATATTATCCTACAACACCAGTCTGGATGGCAAACCATGACTTCTGTTGCATTTGGAATCTTAGTCTCAAGGACAAATTAGAACTAAATTAATGAACGCTTTGCCGAGCAAATTTAATTGTCGATTAGCTAAAGTAACAGGTTTCCAAGTATAGAATAGGGCTGTCCTCTAAGTAAATGTGTTCCTTAAGAGAACCTTTTAACTTCTCAAACATTAAGAAGCTATGCAGAAGTGGTCATTCAAGGAAAGTGCATCATCTGCATTTACTTGCAAGGTGCCCAGCAGCTAGGATTATTATTTCACTTTCCTTTCATGATGTATTTAGGCGTGTCTTATTATCTCTTAAAATATTTATTGGTTCACTTGACATTTTAAATGTAAAAATATTTTACTAGGTCCGGAAAGGGTGCTGTCATGCTCGCTTAATAATTGATTAAAAGATATTCATCTACGCACGGGCTGCCTATAGTGGATGGAAAGAAAACATACACACCTTATTATTGAATATAACAGCTTAAAAAATTTTATTTTGCTAATTTTTCATTTTATTTTACCTAACACTAATGTCATAAACACTGAAGGAATTACAGACTGTGTACACATTTTCAAATTTGATAAAATAGCTGCTTCTACTACTAAATTGCTGCCTTAAGTGAAGAACCTTAGTATTTGCCAAGCTGTAGCAAGACCGCAAATTTTGCTGTTACAACTTCTTTTTTTAGTACTGGCGTACATCTCCCAGGTAAATACGCATGGTTTGGAATAAAAGCCAACGCGGGTTAATTCCAAGAGTATGCATTTCTTTCTTAATAAGTCAATGTTAATCAACTGATTCACTTAGACCCGGACCTTGTTATACTCCGTTTTCCATTTGAAGATAGAATCATTAGCTCCATTGGCATGGTAACTCTAACATTATGGAATCACTTATTTGCCTACCTATGATGATGAGGGCCTAGGCAGCGCTTAGCATTGCGCCAGTTGCGACGAGGTTGCGTAATATAGTACAACGTCTTAAATAGCATCAAAATATATTCTGAAGTGTTTAAAATCCGACTTTTGAGGCAAACGTGTTTTACAATGGTGTCTGATTTGTCTGTAGGGCGTTATTATCGCAAAAAACGTTTTAAATATCTTAAAATAGGGTTCAATTTTATTTGAGAAACTAAAAGGCAATAAAATGAGGAATATTTAGAGAAGCGAAAAATATATCGGTTTTCGTATATGAAACTGTGAATTTTCGTGAATTCTTCTGTCTTTACCTAGTTTCCATAAAGAGTGCATATTAGTCGAAATACAATGTTTATATTGGTTTAACTTTTCAAGGCTATTTGACTACCGTTGATCAATTCTTAAGGTGGCAAATTCCTTCGGAATATTTGTGGGGTCCTGTTTTAGAAAACGCAGTCTAAACATCAATGACTTGTTACTTTATGGAAGTGTAGATTCAACCATGCGGGATCTTTGATCCCCACAGATTCGGTTCAATGGCTGAGGCCCCTGGCCACGCTAAGACTTCTTAGCTGTCATTTAGGTAAGTTTTTCCAAACTAAAGACTTCAGTGAAAACTTAGTGTACAGCAAATACTAAGTTTACAAATTAAATTTTAACCATTTAACAAGACTTTTCAGGGACTTGTTGTTATAAGGACACATCCATCTCTAGGTGAAGTGTTATAAAATTTGGCTACCTGTTGACCAATAACTTAGCAGAAATTCCCCGAGATTCAAAGTCATATCTCTATAAAATCACCCAGTTTTTCGCTCTTAACTTCAAACAGTCACAGTTTTGCATGGAATGAATTAAGTAGAACTATAAAGTCTATCTGCATCCGGGAACTTTACTAAAGGAATCTATGTCTGACAGAGTTAAAACGGTTTGCTTAAAATGAGGATTCATCTCAGCTTCCCTCTAAATAATAAGTCCTCGTAAAATAGCATATTATCCAGTGCTGATAGCCAAAGGGTGTTGACTTATACCCTCTAGCAAATGAGTCATTTTTAAAAAGTATAGGCTGACTAAATAACACGCATCCTATTCGTCGATCACTGGAGGTTGAAGAACCAATTGGAAGCTAATAATATCATATGTAAAAGAAGTAAAGAGCGAAGTCCACGCTTTTCTCTCCTCAGCTCAGTAAGGTCAAGGAGATGCAAAGGTGAGCATTGCGTTGCTTTAAATAGTTCCCTGTTCTTGGAATATCTTGTGCTGTCTTTGTCTTTAGGAGTTTGGCTGGCTTTATTGGGCCGCTTGTAGCACTTTTTCTCCTCAAATTTCATCCTGATGAAGGTAGGCCATCTTCTATTGCTTTTAACCAGAAATAACAGAACCGAGCAATCGGCTAAATGATTCCTTGCTTAGTTTGCATCGTTGATTTTTTATATCTAGTGGACATTTGTGAGACAGTGTCTTAGACACCACAAAAGATATTCCAGAGGAGCTCTGCATTAATATTAGGTTATCTCTGATTCCGATCTCGGATGCTTAGAGGTAGTCACAAACTCATTCCTAAATTCAATTGAAATGCAAATGCTTTGCAGACATCGTTAGTGTTTAATTATTTTTGTGCATATTAGCTACAAATTTTATCGTATTCCAGCATAATTCACTTATTAACTGTCAATCTATGGGCAAGAACATATGGCAAAGTGTCAAAATCTATAATCAAAGCATATAATGCTTCTACTTACTTTACCAAATAGTTTCTATTTTTCTTTTGCATTTCAATAGATGACGACTGGATAGTTAAAAAAATGGAGACAGAAGACTTTGTATTTGAAACATGGTTGCCCGGAACGTATAGTGTTAGTAATTTCTTAATTCTTTCCCATTCGAATGTTGCCTCCTTTGCTTGCACCTATTCTGGCTTTTTTTATAGTCTATTACCACAAATACAGAGTCATCTATATTCAGCGCAGGCAGCTGCTCTACTAAACATCTTGAATGCTCCTATAATATCGGTGAGGATTTAAAATTAAAACGGGATCTTTGCCCAAAGTCGATTTTGTAAAGATCTTCTTATTCATTTTGCATGAATATTATACCGTGGTTTTTCTTCAGATTCTAGCAGTCGCACCAGAATAAAGTTGTCGGGCACAATGTCTCCAGCTCTTATGTGGGCTACCTTTAAAAGCGAAGAAAATCTCGTACCAATAACGGTTTATTTTTTTAATAATAAAACTTGGGATAATATTGACCACAGTAGGTTTAAATTTCACCCCATAAATGTGAGGTTGGTCAAAGATTAAGTGATTTTATGGTACGGTCTTCGTATTTTGCAGAAATGTTTCAACCTGCATTCTCCTTGCCCCTCGTGATCACTGCCTCAGGGCTGAGAGCAGTTACCTTTACTTGCGTTTTTACCAATTACATGGGAGCGAAGGTAGCCAAATTTTATGCATGGCTAGAGAGAAAGAATATTTATCTATGCCTTAGTAATTCGCTCTAAAAGCTTATAGAACGTGATGCTATAAAAGCAACGCGCTTGTATCTATCAGACAAGTCTCATAATCACAACTTGTAGACCTGTTACAGAATACATTTCCTTATTATGCATAGTCACGTTTACTTGATAAAATCAAGAAGTGGTTTGCAAAAGTGCATGTCTTGGGAAGTTAGTGCATTTCTAAAGACCCACAAACAGTGAATTTGTGGATACAAATGAGTAATCCCACTGTTGCACACGTAACGTAATAATTTACCCTGCCAACGGTTTTTTATTGGTAATACATTTCTGATTCATTTACTTAATTCTAAGGTAAGTGTCTTCTACGGAGAACAAATGGAGCTAATCTACAACAGCACTCTCAATAGGATCAGCAGTCATTCTCAAATTCTCAATTTGGGTAGGTCTGGCTAAATTTTCTTCTTTAAACTTTTTTATTATTTAGAGTCCACAAGCTTGGTAGTATTTGAGCGACATACAATTACGGTTAAAAAAGTGAAGGAGATTGATTATTACACCTGCAGTGTTGGCGACCAGTACCTCACACATGCAATTATTTGGTGTAAGTCAGCGTCCCTTTGTTTTTACTTAAGCGCAATTCAGTAGCGTTAAAGTTATTTTTACTCCGTTTTAAAGGACAAGGCTTAAAATAGAGCCCATTAGAGGGGTGAGAAAAGTTGCCTGCATTAAATATAAATATAATGGTAAATCTATTTGAGAAAACTCTATTAACCATTAAGGTATCATATTGTTTCAGGAGATTGGACCTACGATCTTCGGAAAAATTGAGATTACTGACATTTGCTTACATTGTGAATATTAATTTTTCCTACATTGTGGTAAACTTTTAGCACTTTTTACACGTATTATTAATTTTGTAGTAAATGTACCAAACCCTGTGCTTTTTCCATTTTCAGCTAAATTTCCCACAAAAAATCAACTTCCTTTTTTTATTTATGAAAGCTTGAGGGGTTGAACTCTAGGAGGATTGCAAAACATCACCAAAGTTTCGCAAAACATACTGAAGCAACAGCACAGATATTACAAGAAAGAAGGCAGCCAAGATTTGCACTTTTGTCCAAGTGGAACTGAGTCAGAACTAACGTCATTAGTGGAGCACTAAGCGCCCTCATCTATTAGAGACAATTCGATAGTGGAAGTTATGTCTTTGATGAGTCAGCTCTGGCTCGACG
>CABFON010000003.1:0-47535 GCA_900683695.1 Echinococcus oligarthrus
TCAGAAATCCACATATTTTAAAAAGACAATGCCTGTGGCTCCCTTAACAACGAAATAGATGGTAAGAGCCGTTCAGTTTAAATGTTTGCATTTATTTAGGATGATGTTATGTATATTATAAAGTTTAAAAAGAGTTGCAGTCAAAAGCTGGCGGTTTAATTTAAATGAACATTTTGACGAGTGTAAGCAATAACGAACCATGTCGAAAGCCCACATTATTAAAATGCTTGACTAATTCTCCATAACGTCCCCATACTTTGGAAAAATTTGCAATGAATGACTTAACGGAACATTTGGTAGGTTCCGACTGTTCTGTGCAAATTGCTTTTTTTTCTATAGCGACCACCTCTCAAATCCTCTGACAATGTCATAGAATGCGGTAGAATGCACTCAGTTGTTAAAAAATGTGCAGGATTAGCATTGAATCCCTTTAAAGAAGTTTAGGAATTTAAAATAACTCCCACTATCGGCTTCAATCTGCCTAAGAATTTTCAGTATAATCACCCATAGTATTGGAGTGATTATGTATAAATCCAATGCCATTAAAGGAAAAGATTACAAAATGCTTACGTCAAGTTTGTCTACTTAAGTTCTGAAAATGCCAGGCTTTGAACGATTTCTACATTCGGAGCATCGTTTTAAGGAATATACTCATGTGTACGCCAAGTTTCTTCTATATAAATTGTTTAAATTTAAAGTAAACACTTTTCAAACTGGTTGAACACACCTTTCGTTTCTGTCTTTTGTTAAGAAAGGAAAAGGTGAGGACTCATGACAGCACACCTTTATCTATTAAAACTGGAAAAAAGTTGTCAACTACACTGCAACCTAATTGAATACAACCTGAATTAAATGTAGAAGTCCTTTTACAAACATGTTTGCAGATACGCATTTGGAGTGTTGTCTTCCCGCGACCGGTCTCTGAAATTGCTTACACTTATGAAATCGAAAGTGTAGGCTGTTTATGGCTGTGGAAAAAAATGGTTTATTTTGAATAAGTTAACCAACTTATACAATTAGTAATGAAGAAGTAATGGAGATGGTAGCTGAAACCAAATTTAATGAACAGATTGTACATTCCCTCAAAAACTTCAAGACGTTATGAGATAGCGTCTACTGCAAACTGCACAGCTTTATTGGCCTTCTAGGGAGCCAAAAATCAACTTATCAGAGGTCAAATACAAAGCAGTATGAAGTTAAAATAAAATCAAATGCAATAGCTGACTTACGGTAGACATGTGCGCAGACAATTTTGCGGAAGTTGGAGGAACAAAATAGGCGTTGCACAAATTTACGCCAGTTGCGACAGGAATTTGACCCTGAAGAACTCCAAGGATGTATGAAACCCTAGTAGAGCCTTTTGAATATTTCATGAACCTAAAATGCTTTTTTACTAATCGCAGCTTACTAGTAAATCATTGGTCTATGTCGGCGTTGTGATTTAACTACATGTTCTCTAGTTGAATTTGACTGCAATCTGGGAGGTGTTGAAAATGCTTTGGGAGTGTTTCATATTCACACGATGGAAATTCCAATAAAACTGCTTATTTGTAAATGAGGAGGAATAACAGCGTAGGGGCAATTGAATATCATTGTTATATTCTTAGAGTTTATCCTAAAACCAAATTAAGATATGTATATGATAGGGTTTGGCTGATGTAAACCATGGATTTGTGATATGTTATATTATGTCGAATGATTATTTCATTTTAAATGAAGAAGGGTAAAATGGATTTTAGTTTATTTCTCATCCAAAGCTTATTTTTAAAATCAGAATTATAATAATATCTGGAAAAGTATAAGGCAGATAATGAGGATTCAACTACTAATTTGATATTATACGGGGAGTGAGCTTCATAATTCTTTAAATTTATGTAGTTACTTGGGTTTTGTTAAAAATATTTAACAAGCTATTAGAATGACAAAATTATCATGCACATTAGATGCACCGTTTGGGACATCCTTAGCACTTTAACTTTAGGTGGTTTTTTATCGTATGACACACGTATTTGCCGCTATCAGGGGCTTTTGGTGGTGATTTTTGGTTTTGGTAAACACTGGTCATCAGTAAACAGGGTAAGGATGAAACGCAAGAATTCAGCTTAATAATTACACGCAGTGGTTATAGTGCCTACATATCTAAGGGTCCCAAAGGCCCAGCACAAAACAGTGGATGAAAATATGGTGGTCTCTAATTTGTGTTTTTCCTTAGCAAACCGAGCAGAGTTAACTACTTTGGATGGACTGTTGTAAATAGTATAGTTATAATTCCTTATCTATGTATGGCAAATCTTTTTAATGGAAATTCTCGTTTGTTGCCTCGATAAATTTGTATCTTTCTACTCTAAATACGGTTTCAACTCTAGAAAAGGCCGAGTTTTAATTTTCTTTACAATTTAATGCACTTATGGTACAAAATGGATATTTTGTCCCCACAGAGGCAATAAATTTAAGCATGATAACAAGCAACTCTCTTATCATACTAGAAAACTAATAGCTTGGTTGAGAGCCTAATCTCCTCCTTTAGCCGCCTCCTGAGAAATTTGTACGCCTGCAAATTATTCATAGCTGTGAGTCTCTTGAAGTAAGGGGAATTAATTAGTTAATATGGTAATAAAAGTACAAGATCTTAAGGTTTAGAGCGGATATCAATAAAGCAGAACAGAGTTTGTCATAGAATGCCTTCTGGGAGGATACTGACTACAATTCTTACCCAGTACTTCAAATATAATACAACCCAGCAATTTATTAGTATATACGCTGAATTTTTATGTTATATTTATAGGAATTAAAGATGTAGACTTTGTTGATGTTAGCATTTAAGTTCGCGCATATTCAACCGACACTGATCAGCAATAAAATGCTTGTTTCCTATAGCACTGGTGCTAAAATATACAAAATTAAAACCAACTTTTTATTCATTAGATGCTCACAATTAAGCATTCATTGCTTGGTATCACAGCATTTCTAATTTCATGCATCTTCTTAGGAACAACTACTTCATAAATAGGCTCTTAATAACCCTTGCACATTTATGGTGGCAAGTTGCATGTATCGTAGGAATTAAATGTCATGCAGACCTTAAAATTTGTGATCTGTTGCCTAGAGAAATAGTTGATAACGCTCTCTTTCAGTAAAGTCATAGCTTTAATCTGTTTAAGGCTAGTTTTTAAAGCAAACTGCCACTAAGCAAAATCAAATGCTTCCAGCGTAGTACTTTTCTTATTGATATACATTGGAGTCCATAATTTAGTAGCCTAAAATGGACACTATGTTACCAGAAGTGCTACAAGACCATCGATAACTTATGGAAGTTTTCAGTAAAATACCTGGTTTTAATTTAGTAGCTTCAGCAACTTTAACCAATTCTTTTGTAGAACATACGAGGTGGCTAGCACATTCTTCCCTCCTACAGAAGAGTTTTGAACAAGATAAAACCCCAAATCCAGTAGGATTATTTGGTGGAGCCAGCCAATTCGATGACTGGCACCGATTGCTTTGTGAGGGCCGACGAGTGGGGGTCGGTTGACGAGAGTGCCAAGGACGACGCTTAAGAAAGAGAAACTAGTCAATAGTTTGTTTGTTAAAATTTTCGTTTAGGATTTTGCGGACAATTAAGGCCAATAGCCCTCAGTTCCTCTGTATTTCAGCATTTCATTTTCGGTCCCAGAAATGTGACTGCTTCTTACTTCTATAAGGACATAAGAAGACATACATCAACATTATCAGAATTCATCCAGAGCGGTTATTGCAATATTCTGTACAGCTTAGCCTTGGCCGACTACTCCAGTTTTGATAATTTCTTGCCGTCCGGTAGAATTTGTGATTCACGCATCACTGCGACAGCAAAAGATTTGTTATTTTGGAGGAAATGCTTCACAATTACAAAGATCCGTTGCCATCCTTGCATTTTTAATTACCAATATCCATTCGTGCTATTTAATATGAGGCAAGCATTCTGGTTGGTTTTAGCTATTTATTCACCATTCTCTGAGAATCCCGTCTTTGGGGAAACAGCGCTACTATTGCAGATTTAAAGTAATTATCCCATTCTTGTGAGTGTTTTATAACTATTCTGTAATGCGATACCTTACTATAAAACTGTAGGCCCTGAATTACTTGTAGGAGAAGGGGATAATTGAAAAAAGCCATATTAACTAAAAAAGAAAATTTATATAAAGAATTTATTTGGTCCGTTTTCTTGTTTTTGTACGAAGTAAAAAGACGGCACTGCCATGCCATTTTTTGCCTACTTGATGTCACAAATCCGAAATTGCTCCGCACTAATTTACAAATAAGGTTGCAGTATGATTTGTGTAGTATTACACATGCTTATCATAGAAGCGTTTGAAAAAGATAGTAGTTCTAAGTGAAACTGATTTTGCTCGATTAGACTCACGCAAAAGAGCTGCTAATCATACAATCAAGGAATCATTATGAACGAAATCAACCACTGCGTTCTGAAACAATAATACTGTTATGGAAAAATTCATTGCTTGGACAGAGCAATCATTAGGTTTTGTAAAATTTTCTGTAATTTAACAGAGTAAGTCATTATTGTCAACATTTGAAAAGCGGTTAGGGGGTTTATACATGGAAATTGAACCAAAAGTTGCAAAACAATTTGGCGAAAGCGGTACTTGCTTTCACATTGTTTATGTAGGGCAGTGAAGACAATTGCTGGCGTAAAATCGCGATTGCGATGGAAGGCGGCAATTATTCTTTATGCAGCGCAAATTCAAAATAAGATGATGCTTACATCCTGCTCGCCTTCTCTAAGCATCAAAGCACTTTCGGCTAAAATAACTTTCGCATATTTCGTGAGGTATATGGCGTTGACAGTTTTTCGGAAAAGAATGAGGCTTGACTTAAAAAAGACCTAAGGGAGCTCTTTTTGATGCGGTAGAGGGGATGTCTCAGTCATAAAAAGGATACACATAATCAAATCAACTTAGTCGCCAGTTCACATCTGTACTTTATTCCAACACAGGCATAATAGCAGGCTCCAATTAGATTTGCGTTAAAAATTAGTACCTATTCTTTTTAAAAAAACCCACTGAAAATAGCAGGACTGCCTAATTCATTCTGAATGCCGACAAAATCGGCTTCACCGCTAGCTAGAGGACTAAGTGATAATATTTTAGCCTTTAAATATTTTTAAGGCAGGTAAGTGCGTGCAAAATGATGGCGCAAACAATTGGCTTTTATTCTGGGGCTAAGTTACTAGTTGTGTCCATTTAAATGAAAAAATTCATCAATCCGATGATTCGAAGAGTAGAGTCACCCACTCTTCGATTTTAACATCTCAGTCGCAACAAACACATGATGAAATTTATTGGTGAGTAGATAAGGCTATGATAGATGGTGAGATAGCTATCGGCCAAGAACTAGACAAATGCGTAGCCTATTAGATAGGTGGATAGATGGAGAAATATGTGGGTGGATAGATAAATGCAAAGATAGTTAAATGCCATAATGATAGGTGGATGGGCAGGTCACGAGATAACTAGGCAGATATATGGATGCAATATAGAGAGGATAACGGAAAGTGCAAGAATCATTTATCATTTAAAAGCTGGAGTTAAAGAGAAGTTAAACTTACTTTTTCTGGCTTCTTACTATTTGGATTCAGTCACTTTCGTTGAACTTGCGAAATGTGCATGCAGTGTACCGAGATAAGTTTCTTAAATAGTTAGTCTAAATTATAACTTGAATGGGGTCAGAATAGCTGATCCGAACCGGAAAAACTTTGTTAAAATATCCGAATTCCTTAGGTTGCCTGACTACTGCAAAATCAATCCAAAGCTTTCTTGATAAACCCTCTATTACCAGGTAATAAGGAGTTAGTGGGTCAGGTGCACAGCTTATTGGCCCCATAGTGAATGTAGCAAAGAGTACTGTGTTAAAAAAGCACCGCCTGGCATTGTTAAGAAAAGTGGGGAAAAACTGTTAACTTTTGCAGTTACTTCCGGTGATTTGGAAGCATTGAACGTAGGTTACAATTTGCCGAGATTACCATAGAGCCATTTTGTGGCTCCCAGTCTTGACTCTAATCTTGAAGTATGGGTTTACAACAATGCCCGTATTTACAAAAGGTAAAGTATTTCAAAATATTTTAACTAGAAGACATTAGAATTCTGCAAATATTTTGTTAAAATCTGATTGAGCATATAAAGTTAAGATTAATGGGTTAAGGAAAACATTAATAATTCACGATAACTCGGCAAAAATGACATGATCAAATAACTGCTATTACTTTCTTTGCTTAAGGTGCTCTGGATCGTAAAATTGGCACGTACATCTCTAGTCTGAAGCAAATGGCTGTTCTCTGATGTCTGAAAAATAGTTTTACTCATGCCACTGAGGAAACGCCACGCTTAAGTTAAACGCTGAAACTGCTTTCACACGGCAGAACTCATTAAACAGATTTTATTGCGGGGCAATTAAAAGTGTGAAGTTTGCTGACGGACCTAGCCTGAGCGGCAGCACTGCGCCCCACTATTACCGAGAATGAAGTCTCCTACAACAGTTTCGCACAGACACGTTTTGCAATTAGATACACAACAAGACTCATTTAAACACCGTGACATCGTCTTCATGCCATTTTTAATACGGCCTTTTGGCAATTTCGAGATAGCTCATAACATCCACAAAACAACTGACTTTGGGGCTGTAAATGGTTTGTATCAAGACAAAAAAGTAGTTTCTTACACGGTTTTGAGAATACAAATATGCAGCTGAAGTTTTACAGATAGAATTATGAATAAGAGATCCAGCCTGTTAAACATGTGGATCAAATGCCAGAAATGCTCTAGAAAATCCAACCACTTACTGTTGTAAAAGAAAATTTTGTAAGTAAGCTTGTAAGTCCTGTCAATCAAGACTATGCTATTAAAACGCAGTCAAAATATCAGAACTTTGACTTTGGAAATAATTTAAATGTTGAATTTTTATTTACGATACGTGGAATGTTCCCCTTCACTTGTGAAATGTTGCTGATCCTAACTTGCGAATTGTGTTTACCATTTTTTGGAACGCGTCAATATTACATGAACAAAGTTCTCAAAAACGCACTAATTTTGCTCCTAAGAATTAGTTGCTTCAAAAAATTGCAAAATTAACAAGGATCAAGGAGTTTTTTACCCCTTCCAGTTGCAGGCATTTTACAAGCACCACCAGTAATCTCACAACAGCCTTATGTTCCATTCCTAAAAGTGCGTCCAAAACTTTTCAAAAACAACCAAAAACATTTGAGCTTCATTATATTTTATGTGAATTATGCAATTAAAACCCTCATTGTGCACGTATTGCTGCTAGGCACTAACAATCCCAAAATAATTAGGCGTCACCTCTTCAATCCTTGCCGCCTTAACATAACCATCATTAGTTTTTCCAGTTTGTTGATTACTTCTTTCAAAGACGATGCATATACTGGTTCCTTCAACCTGATTTTAAGGTGTTGCCTCCTACGGAACCCAGACTGTTTTATTCCATTGCAAATAAACACACGCTAATAAAAGTTGGAGAAATTAACTCTACAACTGATTTTGGAAGGCTTTTTTTCTTTTACTTATTTAAAAGTCCAAGGCTAGTTTTCCCTACTGTAACACTGTAATGATAATTTAAATACGTAATTAAGTGGCAATTACGGGACGAGAATTTATCAAAGGAATATAAAACGGCAATTAAATATTGCACCTACAATCCTGGTAAAACGGTGTATAAGGTAGGGCAAAATTAATCCTACATGTGTTATGCCCACTCAATCATACAGACAAACATAAAGTGAGAGGGGTGAGTTTTACTGCGGCATCACTTTTGAAGGTACACAGAACTTTCTTGTAAACATAAGCTGCTCTTTTCAGCTATTCCATACTCGGAAACTCTATAAATAGCACGAGTTTATGCTTTAATTTGATATACCCAAGGTAATTTTACTGAGAAATGCTTGATTAAAAAGAAGCTTCTGATAGAGTGATAAATCGTATTGAAATAAACATGCAGTATTTCGAATGGATAGGAAAGAGAGGTGCTCATTTTTCAGCGGATAACTTTTGAGTAGAAGCAGATTTTGGGGATTTGTCTACAAACGCGAGTAAAAATAACCAGGTTAAGAGTGCTGGAAAGGTATCTGACCACAAGTCCGATCACAGCCCCTGCAAAAAGCCGTAATGAGTCAAGGCAGGTTTAACTACGAGTCGGCTCTACCATGTGTAGAATAGGCTTTCCGTTATTTTTTCCGTGATGGCAAATCTCCTGCTTTGGATAGTACTTCAAAGCTCTGCTTGAGCTTGAATTTGCATGGACTAGGCACCATGCTAAAAGCAAAGCATATTGTTAAGAAGAAAACCAGTGGTGCTAGTAATTTGAGGCACAAGGAAACTGATGTAGATTTCGGCTGTGTAGAAAACACTACAATAAGCTCATTGCCTTACTCTTCCGCCTTATCCTTCGTGTGCTTGTAACGAAAACACTACCTTCACTGAGCAGCGATAAATAGAGGGGTATCGCAGTTAAGCGTGCCCAGGGTAAGTTATATCCGTCACAAGGTTTGTATTTACTGAGCATCTCTTGCTTTAAAGATAAAACTAATCAACTATATGTTATAGCACTGTATCTATCGAAATCGCCTCCTATTTTATGTCAGTTCCGGGTAATTTCATGGCTACCGAAGATATGAGTGAGGCTGCACAAAATTACTTCAACTTTACACTTACCTGGTTGGAAAATTTTTCTATGCCAAAAATGAAGTAGAAGTCTGTCTGTAGGGCATTTATCTATGAAGTCAACTGTGTCAAGACAACTATGGATCTTGCTGTTCATATTACAATAAATAAATGCAGTCACCTTGGACAATTATTAGACAAACCTTGTCGTTGCGTCTGAAAATACCTGTAAAGCATTTGGGAGTATCTTACGATCGTTACATCAGATGAAAATGTCACTCAAGGTTGTCCTAAATAAAACCACTAAAACCCTATGGTATTAATCAAAATCTTGAAGGACCCTTTTAGAGTGAGACATTTCCTCTTTAGTAATTCGCATTTGAAGCTTACGTAATGACCAACTTCAGGTATTTATAGAAGAAAAAATTAACATTTAAGTGGAGATAAAAGTTTGATTGGTTAAAAATTTACTAGGTAGTATTCATGAACCAGAGCATATCAAAAAATTGGGAGCTTTTGGATATAATTACTAGTAAAACTACTATGGGCTGTTTGCAATTTAGCGTCATAGGTATCTCAAGGAAACAGAAGATGCCACGCTCATCGATAAAAGTTGGTGGTGTCAGGTCCACTGGATGCAAAGGACAACAAGTTGGAAAGTTTCGGTTGTGGTACATAAAAGTCCAACGGAGTGTAGATAATTGAAAGAACATGTTTTGACCATTATAATTTGAAATTCCGAATTACGACAAAGCTACAGAAGGTAGAAGTAGAAGGAATTTTTTGACTAGTTATGTCGCAGGAATTTTGAAGTTTATGTCCCCGCCTTGTCCTAACAACTAAAGTAGTGCAATTTAGTTTAAAGTGAAGGACAGCTTTGATTTTTATGAATCTGATGGTACCCAAAGCATGTTATAATTTCTGAACACTCAGCCTTTTACACGATTGCGGTCGAACAGAAATCTGAGTAAAATCAAATTATCTGATGCACTTAAACACGAGCATCCCATATGACTCTTCCTTAAAAGTAAAATGGGGGCTTCCACCTTGCATTCCATTTCTGATTACCAAAAATCAACCTTTACTGCAAGCAAGGGTGGGCCTAATTCCACTAATTTTTGGAGGGTAAAAAGTGAAAGATTATAGAGAGAATTCAGAAGCCTGCTAGGCTTAACAGGTTTAATTAGAACTGACCAAATAGTTCTTTTTCTAGGTAAGAATTGATTATCACTGCAAAAAATGGCCAAGAAACTAAATGTTTATTAGGTTTTTGAAACCTCCTTAACCACTCAAGAAATATATAAGCAAGCTATGAACTTAAACGCCCTTCCATTAAGTTGATAACCACTGTCTGGTCTCCAGTGCTTTAGAGTAAGTGCACTTCATTCTTGTTAACCATCGAATGATTTATGCAGCAGAATAGGAATTTGCAGCGTGCAAGTATCATCTCACATCATTTCCCTTAGATAGTTGCAATTAATGTCTAGGAGTGAATGTAGTTTAAGAGAGTTCCCAATTGGTAATAACGAACTGTTACCTACTTTCGAGCAATTAGTCATGAGAGTAAAAAGATCTAATATCTGTTTTCCCAGGAAAAGTCTTCTTTAGTAAGATAATGGCCATATTCTAGTCAGCCTCTTCCATTCCTATTAGCAGGATAGTAGATGAGTGAAAGGTAGCAGTATTTTTGCATGTTTTGCTAGTTTTTCCTCTTCAAGTTACCTATATTCCATCTTTCTGACAGCATAAAAGACATTCTCATATGCCCAAATTCAACCAAGAATTTATATTTAACTTAAAAAAGCGGCACGTTTGGTGGAAAATTTTAAGGTAAAAAGACCGTAGCCAATTAAAATCAGGTAAAGAATCTCAATGGCTTAATGTTCTTTCTTCTATCTTTGTCAACCTGAATACAATTAAGGAGGAGGACCTTTGTCAGAAACGTACAAATAGATGATGATATCAGCCGATGGCATTCTACCCGTATAGGAAGACCTTTGCGCTCGTTCCCACAAACAGTCCCTGCAAAATATTTTTGACAAGGGCAAATGATTCCAAAAGGTACACAGTCCTTTTCTTGTTTACCATTTGCCTTGTCTGGCCATCCGTTTCTTTAATGGCAAGAAAGAGTGGCGAACTTTCTATTGAGTCGAATGTGCTAAGGTCAACGAAGAAAATTCTATGAAAGAGCCCATAGGGTTGCTATAAACCTATTGAAGATCCGTTTATTTCGTTAAAGTATTTTTGGTTGGCTAATTTGTCATTATAAACTTATGAAATTTACGCTTACCATTTATCACCATCATCATACTCAACTACAGGCAGTGCAGAGTTTTACATTTTCATTTTACTCAGTAATGCTTGTACAATTCTTAACAAATCACACGAAGTGGGACAATGTGGTTGGCTTTTTTGTAAATTTGTAAGTTTTTATACAAGCCATTTTATTTGACATTAATCAGAAGCCTTGACTCTAAAGTATGTCAACTGTATGATGTGGCAGAGTCCATCAAGTGAGAAGGCGCACTTTTTCGCTGATTACGCGCTTGCCACTAAGATTTTGAAGCTGAGCGGGTGGCACACAATCGCGATTTTGTTTCCTTCATAAGTTTAATGACGGCCAGCTTGTTACATCTTTTAAGTGGATACCCTAAGTTTTAATGGGTGCAAAGTAATGCTTCCAAACAGCCGCGATAGCGTCGACTAAATCTATTTTTGTAAAATTTGGCATCATTTGTGTTTGATCTGTACATCAAGAAGAATGACAAGAGAGTGGTATCCTGCACTGCATGGTACAGACATTTTAATTTGTACTCGAGTTTTGTGGAAGAACCAGTGTTTCTTTCCAGCTTGGAGATGGGCACTGTTGAATCAACCACGAGATTGGTGCAACCCAACCACTTGTCAGCCAAAAGATATATTTAAACATGCATTACATGTATTGCATGAGTTAATCCAATCTCAGTTGTCAGCCATTAAACTTGGGGTTGAGTGAACAATTCCTAACGCTGTCATTGTAGCATCGGAATGGCAGTTAATTCTGCGTTTTTATCTGTGCTACTGGTGCAGAAGGTTGACCTACTGGAGTATCAATGGAGGTGCTTCGATTATTTTGGGGAACCTGTGTAAATAGTTATCCTTAACAATGGTTCACTTAATCTACTAATCGCATTTGGGGGTGTAAATACGACGGTACTAAGTAGACTGAAAATTCGACTAGGTGTGTTAATTTGCATATGTTTGCACTCTTTGTAAGTGATCCGTTTGCCATATTTAGCCCTTTAGAATGTCAAATCTACCCGACAGATTAGAAAGTTCGCACAACTAACTTGTAGCATGTCCATCATTTTATTTGGTATTGAATTTCGACACAGTGCTGTTAAAAAGCGAGGAGCACTTTAATTCACTACCTTGGGACCGATTTGGGTACCTTGGTAGAGCGGCAGACACGGTAGAATGACACCCGTCAGGTTCATATATTCCGCACTGAGTGATGTGTTGTTTTACACGATAGTCGACCTGTATAAAGGGAATTGATTTAGGAGCATTGCACTCTACTGCATCGTAGCGATAGAATGATGCACGCTTATTTGTGTCGAAAATCCTAGGCGTATTAGTAGTCATTCCAGGGACAAATATTTCTACCAGTTGCAGCGAGTCATCTCATGGCGGTACACTGACAACCGTGCGACCTTTTATGACAACTATGTAAAAAGGTCTCATCATATTGTGCTTGCTCTAATTTTGCCTAGAAAACATTTGTTTTGCTCAACTGACAGGAAGTCGCAGCAACCCTTATCACAGTGATTCATTATTATATTAATTTAAGCTAGCCTAGCCGCATATTAGCCAGATGTTGGATAGCGTTGAAAGGATAGCTCATTATTTTACTTATCCGCAATAGAGTAACAATGTTCATTCTGAGACGAATTTTGATGGTCGCCGATAGGTTAAAAGAATTTTGCAAATTATTGTGGTTTTGCTTAAAACTGGTTCCTCCATATTAGATATCTCGTTAAATAATCTCTTTTAGTCTTCGGAATTGTATCCTTTACGTATTCTACTGAGATACTGCTCATTAGTTAATTTATTCCTGCACTTATACATCTTATGACTCATCTGGTAAAACTAGCCTCACCCATTTGCCTTACTGAAGCACAAATCATTTTCATTTTAATCCTTGAAGATTCCTGGGTGATTCGACATCGGCCAAAACACATGCTTATTTCTATGTTAATTCACTCCATGTTTTACCTTTACTTTACGGATCATCTTGCCTCTGCACTTACAGCCTCCTGGTCGTAGATGATAGCAACGCTAAGCCATTTTTTCATATTTGTATGTTTTTTTCTATTTTGAAGTTTGAGTGGACGCAACTAAACCATATAAACAGACAAATTATTATATGTCGGTGATTGTACGATCTCTTAAAAGCTGCTTATACATGCGTCGCTTATTGAATCGGCAGTGAGTAATTTGGGGCTTCGCTCGCAATCTGTTTGTCCATCAGTCCAGACCAAAACCAATTTTCCTTTAACAAATCATCATTTTTTCCTTTGCACTCGATGCTATTAGTGGACACATTTTCCCCCTCTTCAAGATCGTGGTAAGGGTGAAATTGAGTCAAATCACTTAAGGACGTATAAGCTTTGAGGTAAAATCAGAGCAGAGCACAATGTTTATCCTTATGTATTCATACACTATCCAAAATTGTCCTGACTAAGTGATTTTTAATGATGAATTATTTACCGAGGTATTAAAGCATTTTCTGTCCATTTAAACCAACAAACAAAATAGCCCAACAGCCAATGGATACTTTTACTTATTTCCGCTATCCTTGCATTAACACTGCTAAAAGCATCAATTTTAGGTCAGAGGGACTGAGATTTAAAAACTGTCTCTGGGGAACAAAAAGAACTTATAAGGCAAAAGATAGGACGTTTTACACCTTGTTTGATAGCCAAAAATATCGCTTTGATCTTTTGCTGGAAGAATAAAATCCAGACCGAAGGACCGGCTAACGGGTTTTTGCTGACTTAGGGTAAGCCAAAATTTAGCGTTTATTTAAAAGTTATTTTAAAGTCAGTCATGTGTAGTCAGAACGCATATTGGCAATGTTGAGATGAGTTGTAGACTAGTGGCATGATCCGAAAGCTATGCCGCTGGAGAGCAGTATAATGGCTGGATCTGCAGCATCCTTGAAATCAAAATGCAGATTTGGACAGATAAACAAAGGATTACATATGGATGATTCGAAAAAGCAAGCCAATACTGTCATACTCGCGTAGAAATTAGACCCATATCTCAATGTTCTAGAAGAAGACAACCCATGTACAATCCATCCATTGTGTACAAATCGCCCTGTAAGGGTTTGACGACTAAAAGATCCGAATTCATTATTAGTTGGGCTTTAGTACATAGGCAATAAATGCTGTTTAAGCGTAACATGTAGGTGAGAAGAGGTGAGCACATGCAAAGTCCATGACCAGGCGGACGCCATTGATCCCTGAGGAGGGATCAAGGCTTAAACCCATATAATTCCGACTGCCTATACACTTATGCAACACTTATCCAGTGAAAAATGTCATCATCCTACCAATCTGTTTGTTATAAAGGTGTGAAGGCAGCGGTGGGACTGACCAAGACTAGCTATTTAAGAACAATTTAAATGAATATGGTATTTGGAGTGGTAAGAAAGTTGGCTCACATTTGTTTCAAATGAAATAGACGTTAAGGTTACCAGGGAAGTGGGTCAAGCTTGAGTGCAGCGGCAGATGAATTCGTTGCTCTTTACTTTTATCATCAAATTTAACGCTGTCAGCTCAATCACGGAAAGATCAACTGACTGAGTGGCCTGTATTGAAAAGTGACCGAAGGGTGTGAGTGGTCGATTAAAACGTAATTGAACAAACGAACACTTCCGGGTGCTGTCCTCAACTGATGTTCATACGACTCACATCACCTCAGCATTCATACAAGACCACGTGTTTTGTACATGCAAGAGATGCTGGAATGTAGACTTTGGCGTTGTGTGGGTGCTTCACGAGATCCCTACCCGTAGACCAGTGGCATTAAGCTTTGAGGTCTTCTACTTTGCTGTTCTCCACTTCTTTCGCCTCACAAACACGTTCCGACATTTGACTCAGAGGTGGTCGCTGCGCTTAACTATTCATTGCGACTGTCGCTACACAAATTCACAAACTGGTAGTTATCCTCAAAGCACCCACGAATTACCCAGTCCAAACTTCAATAGTGCATACCAAAGCACCCATGCAACACCTAGTTAACTTTGTTCGCACTCGTGTGAAGCAGGGTGCAGGCGCAATTGCTATTTGTGAATTTCTTTCTGTAAAAGTCTGATAAATAATGTTAAGATCGAGCCACTTGGCACATTGCATCTCAATGCATTCAAGGTTATGCATGAAGGCTGTTTCTTCAGAATCCACCAGCTCCGGTGAACCAGTTTACAAAACCGACCGGAGAGTAGATGTACACCTTAAGGAGGGTGAGAGGTGATGCCACTTTATCCAACACGGGTAAGAGCTCAAGTGAGGCTGAACCGTTAACTGCTGGATATGCCCCAAATGCGTGTGGAAACGAAATTATTGCTTCATGATATTAGAATAGTTGTGTATTTTTGTGTAAATTACTTATGCGACTAGACATCCTCCAAGGACTTCAAAAGTGGTTTTGACAACTATTTTAGATTCACATGAAGCCTTCTCCGTAGTTAAATAGTTCAAGAGAGGGAGGTTAAAATTGGTTGAAACGTATTTATTAATAGATATGATGAAAGCAATTGACTTTCCATGATCTTAACTTTTTCATTAACAAATATTTAGCTTCTGCAAAACCCTCTATTCTTTGAAAGTTTAGATCGAAATTTGAAATTTAAAGCCATTTTAATCGGATTTTAGGCATAGCGCTACTTAATTTTCTTTAATGCACAATCATTTCACAGTGGAACTTGCAACCTGGTTCCTTAATAAAGGTGTTTAAGAGTGCAAACGAAGTTTTGCTAACTGTGTTTTATAATTGAGTCCCTTGGATTTTTTCACTCACTCCCGGTAATATCCTATTAGGAGTTCCCGATGGTATTAGCGCGATGGCTTAAGGGGTAGAAATACTGTAAAATCAGCCTCGTATTCGGCATTTTATTCCATTTCTAACCGTAGGTTAAATTTCTTAGCCTCTACCACGGCAAACCATTGTATCTCTTCAATGCTTAACTGACGAGGAAGGCCCACCTCCCAGGCAAATATAACTTTTCCCACACAACATATCAGAGGCGTGAAATTTACATACGGAAATGGGTGATTAAATGTAAGAGGGGATATTGTTAAGGGCCGTTGTTATTCTTCCGGTACTAGGCTGTTGATCGTCCTGATTTCAAGCACGTCCAAAAAGTATTCCACTCATATAGTTGCTATCACGCAATCTGACCGCGGGCGTGTCTCTAGACTCGCAGATGTAGTAGCGTGGTGAGTGTCGAAATTTCTCATTACATTAGATTTGGTGAAATAGAATCATGAAAACATCAAAAGGGCTTCTAACCACCTAATTATATCGATCGTCAATTCTTCATGAAGCTTGTAATTTCTGAGGTATTTTGTTAGAAATGGACAAGCGGTGGTCTTTTGTTTCGCCAAACAGTCTTAAAAACCAGTTGGTAATCGAAATTTCATACGTTATAACGTATCCGCATTTTACAAATGTAAGCGTCAAAGAGGTCAAGGCCTGACCCCATCAGTTTCTAATATCTAAGTTCCTCTTCGTTGCTACGTGGCAGAAAAATAAGCCTACGTGTTTTTTAATGTTCTTCCTCATTGTTGACCTCGGACCTGTTTTGATTTGTAAGAACAGAAATGCACCAAAAATTATGTGTATCTTGTTTAATTTTGGCTTGAATAAAAGGTAATTTTAGGTTAGAATTTCCAGATAGTTTAATGATCCAGTCTCTTTTGAGTGATCCCCCATCAACCTTAGCCGCGGTTCTCAGCTTATAGTTTTTTCAATTAACTGTTTGTGGTGACGTTAAATAATGCAGGGATGGATTGTGTTGTCGCTTTTGTGTTCATTTTAATACACCGCCTTTTAAATGTAGCACATGCATCAGTTCGAAAGTCGTCAAAAATTTGTAAGCCTAGTCTGCACGTGGACTGCAAATGCTTGATAAATTGTCATTCTAAGTCCAAACGTTAAGCACAGGCAGTTTGTTTATCTGCACCGGCTGTTAATTACATCGATGATTTTATTGGCTTGGTTACTTTTTAATTTGACCTGTGCATTTCTATCTCCAAACTGCCTTTAAGAATAGGTCTCGATTGGGGCATTTTAGATTTTTCTTGGTGATTGGAGCAAGGTTTCTTGGTGCGGAAGCTTTGTCTCAGTGAAATGCGTTTTTCTGAGATATGGGTGAGGAAGTAATCCGGCATTCCTCCACCAACACCATTAAATATAGTTGAAAATTAACATAAAGCAACTGCTAATTTCTAGTGATTCCTTAATGGGTGTTAATTGTGTCAGCAGATGTTAAGTATTCTCAAAAAATGAACAAAAGTTGTTACGTCTGATCCGTTGCTTTAGGCCTATCACACCTCAAAGACGGTTGTGGAATTATCACATTAGAATATCCAATGGTGCTACTAAATCATGCTAAAGTATTCCCTTCATATCACCATCGTGAATTCACTAAGTTGTCGTCAACTTTTTGATAGGACAGTCACTCTACAATCCGTTTGGCTTGAATCGAAATAATGACAAAAACCACCCAGTTAGTAATAATTTATACTTTTTCCTTTTTATTACCACCCATACACTTACTGAGAAGCCTGTGGAAAGTAAGCACTATAAAGAAAAGTCGCTGAGGAGGTAGTGTTGCATCATTCCTAAGTTTTGCTAGCATCTTTTATTTCAAAACTTTGAGATCGACCGAAATTCTTCCACGGCTTCAAGTCGCACCTAATTGTGTCATCTAAAGCCGTTGCCATTTCAGTTGTGCATTGTGGCTAGAAAGTGGAAATTTCCTGCTTTTTTATATTGCGCTGAGCCCAAGTTGCAGGATTACCTTCAGCTATGCACCAGAACAAAAACGCAAAGTCCATTCATTGTAGAACTTTTTGGTCATTTAACCGAACGTTGACAAACCTGACAAAATATAACTCGGTTTCCATTTAAGAACTGCATTGACCACGTTTAGTCACTGCAAAACTTTATTATATCTGCCTCATCTACATGCCATTTTTGAAATTAAAGGATACTTAAGAGTAGGAAAATAAGCATTCGTCCTCCACTATAATGTAGGAGTACTTGAGAACACCGATCTCTGCAGTTTCTCCATGATTCTATATATGCCTCCACAAAGCTGCTAGATATTGGTAGCTCTATTCTACCAAATCGCGCTAGAGGACTTGCAGGTAGAACTTTTGCCCTGTCTCACATTACAACTTCGGCCTAACAGTGAAATTAAGATGGCTGACCATTGCAGTTTCCTTAAGAGAACTTGGATGATCATTTCGATACCACTGAAAAATCGCACTTCTCGGAAGTTTTTGTGCTGATTTTTATACACCAAAACCCCTTAAAACTGTGTGAACTCTTGGGTGTCATTAATGCCAGGCGGCAAAAGCGGAGCAAAAACTTGAAAGCCTTGCTTTTAAGCAAAAATACTCCACCAAATATGAGAAGAAACTGAAGAACACAATTTAAGTCAACGTCGAATCGTCCACAAAAGCGATAATAGTATGGAGAAATTTGAAGTACCATTTCTTATCTGAAAAAGCCTTTGTCGCAAATTAAAAAAGGTGTCATCCATTTACTTAACAATTATTTTCAACTATATCTAAAACAGAATGTGTTAATTAAATTTTGCTATCGCTCTTTTTTAGCTCTGAACTGTATCCACCCGTGGTTTGATAAGGATCGACGCACGCTAAGGCATTAATTGCCGTCCTGGAGCCGCATTAATGTGCATTTGTGAGGGAACGCATTAAATTTCCAACTTTTCCCATGATTGCAACAATGGTAAACAACAAAGCAGCAATTTTGCTTCGATTAACAGAGAAATGGGCGAAGTGCTCCAACTTAATGCAAGTGGTTTAATTAGGGACACTAATGAATCTTGAGTTTACTTCTTCTGGACGTACAAATAAGACCCTAGAATTTGAAGGTCTGAAAAAGATATTTATTTTTGTGTTAAATACCCCACGCTTACTTAGGTACCCACCTCCTTCCTCTACTTAGGCACTTTGTTTGGACTGCACCTGGCCCGTCAAGCCGCATTCTCCAAGTCAAAAGTCCTTCAGTTGGAAGACCCTACTGCATTGTGGTATTTAATGTGCTTTTCATAAAAGGAGCAAAAAATGAAAGTCTATTGCTGTGGAATAAAAAATTATGCAGCACAGAAGCTGTTAAAATTCTCTCTCGGTGAAGAAGAGTTATAACTACAAGCATGCATTTAATGTCCTGCGTATTATTTTTTCCCTACAAGTATCTGTCTTCTCATGACCACAGTGCAGTGGCTTTTCGATCATACAAGTTTTCTTGACATTTCTATAAGAACTTGATTTTTGCCTAAAAATGCCCTAAAGTTGTACAGTTGAGTTTTACCCAGAGTATACAAAAACACTTACCATCCAGACAGCAAATTGTAAAATTTTACGGTGCTCATAGATCCCCTCTCAATGTGTTTCAAGTACGCGCTTGGAATTGCACCTATCAAAGACGAATTCATCAATTTTATGTAAAATTTCTAGTCGTAAATTTCAGAGCTGTCCTCACAGCAGAAGAAATTTACCCCTATAAAGACCCTGTAATCCCACTGATTATTTTAGAACTAAACCAAAATGTACTTTTGACAAGTATTTCGTAAGAACACTGAACATAACTGACAGGAAGTCTTCAAGCTGACATGCCAATAGGGTACATGAAAAATTTCAGTGTGGGATAAGTGAGGTCACCTAAGCCAGTATAGATTAAAGTAGATGCAACCATTACCATTTATTTACACAAATTTTAATCTCCTTAATATACTGACAAACATTAACCTACCATAGTTCTCTCAACCCATGCCCAATCTCGAACCTTTGTCAATTAATACTTTAAAAGTCTTAAAACAGAAAGGCAATTGTAAACGACTAAGAAAATCTGCCGTGCTTTTAACGCTCATTATGGTTAAAGGCAAAAAACACCCTTTGTCACAACCTTTAGGAAGCTTTCTCTGTCACTTAGATAGGGAAGTCAAACCCCTGTGAGCGTTTGCTTAATTTAGTCGTTGCAAAAGTAGTCAGGTTGCAAGCCACATATAAATGTAAAACGAAAACTTGCAACCGCCCTTGATGAGCACGCAGCGTTGATGAACTAATAACACATGCGCAGTTTTGTTGAAAGTGGAGCTGGACTTCTTGGATTATACTTGAAGCACTATCGTAGTTTCCGTGTGCAAATTCACGCACAGATTGCTATTCGACTGGAAAAGTGGTACACTATTCTGCAGCACTCTTCTTGCAAATCCCGTAGGTGTTGCTCAGCATGAGAGGTGCTGCCTCGGAGACTCAACCCTAAAAAATCACATGCACTGATTTGACTACTTTGTCGACTACCATCAGGTTACCGTCGTGTTTCCTGATTGAAATTACTGACACCTAAAACTTTCACTCGCCACAACTCTGGAACTAAGCGTTGTTTATTAGGACTATTTGTTATTTGCTAGTATTTGACTTGGATGTTGCAATTGTGACTGTCCAACGGAGATGTTATTTTAAGATTAATATGCTCTCCTTTTCGACTTTGTAGCCTAAATATCTCCCATAAAAGGCGTTCATTTACAAAAAACACACTTGTTCCGCTTTTCATAGCATCAGACAGCATGCCCTGAGTCAGTGATAAAGTGCACGAATAGAAGTCAGTCACAGCAAGATAACTTCCCTACCATATACTTGTAAAAGTAGCCTGATTTATGCCCTTCTCATATCAACTTCGCGGCAAAATGATCAACCGTTATTTGTATTGCGAAAAAAAGGAGTGCGGGACAAAACTCTAAAAAGTTTAAACGAAGTGAACAATATTAATGCTAAGCTTTCACCCGTATCTGCTTTTAATTGAATACAAACCAGAGACTGTTCGCATTTGACCTTGTTGCATTTCCTCTTTGGTGGACTTTTTAATTTTCTTACGTTTACGCACCCAGTCACTTTAAACTAATATGCTCGGCCCCCAAATTTGCTGCATTTTTTAAATTTTTTTAAGATAAATAAGGAGTTTTTGATAAAATTCCTACTAAGGTTGGTCTAATCTAAAGAATGGCATTTTCAAGGCATTTATTGAACTTGGTATTTGCGTGCAAGGCAGAGTGGAAAACTAATTTTTGCCTCCTATGAGCTTATCACAATTTTTTGAGCTAAAGCATTAATACTCACTTAAATTTAGAAGTACCACAGGCTCCTCCATTGAACGGTGTGCTACGGCTACTGATGGTAGTGCTCATAGACTTTCATGAATTTTCTATTTGTACGAGTGTTTATAGGATAATTTCAAACGGAAAATTCGTAAAAAAGTATTTTTGACATTTGTAAGTGCATAGGGCTACTGGCGGTATTAATAATGTGCATAGTATAACATTTCACTGATCTAGGGATCAAATAAGCCTCAACCTGATGCAATTTTAATGATTTTAGGATACCCATGCAAAGTACAACATTGCTTTAATCGCTCCTACACTGATGATAATTTCTTCTGGCGTCCTGGCATTGGGCAAAGTTGTAGCGTTTTTAAACCTTATTAACGTTTCCTTACTTTGCCATACTCTGTTAGAATGTGCATATTTGAGCCATATAACAGATGTTTGTGGATAAGCTGAAATCAACTTGGAATCATTCCAGGTCTTTGAAGCATTATTGAATTGCTGTTCATCTGGATAAAATTGAGGTGGATTATTTTCATAGCCTTAAGCAGCACTTATGTCTTGTGTGTTAAGTGAAAGCGAAATTAAGAGCCGTCATGGCCGGATGGCAGCCTGTAAACAAGCCCATAAAAATCTTTCACATTTCTTCTAACTCTTTTAGCCCAGGCTGCTATATGGCGGGCACATTTTTCTCGTCCTTTTTCAAAAGCAAGGAACGGACATGGTCATGCACTCGCAATTTCCACTTGTTTATCGCAAGTCTGTAGCACAGCAAGTTTCCAGCCTACTTGACAAGTTTTATTTAAATGTAGTTTGATATGCACATTATTTTATCTTGTAAAATTATCGCAGAATGTACTTACTTAATTTGGGAGTCACTAGAAGCCAAGCATTTGAATAATGCAAGTGGAGAAACTTAATGTGAGCATTTCCTTTAGCCTCATTTGTTAATTGCATAAGATGGGAGAGGATAGTGAAAACATGGCAGAGGCGATATGCAAAGTTACTCTACCATGTTAGATGGTTTGAGAGCACAATGTAGCATAGACTTAATTATTTATAAAAGTGCTAGGAGTTCTTCTAAGCCCTTACACACATTTGCAGATCTACAACCTTAATCTTGTACCCTTTCTAACGTATATACGGGATTGTGGGGATTCTGTTGCGCCTCATTACATATCAACTGAGGGATGATGAAGGTAATTGTTCGAAAAGCACTGAAAAAATCGCCCTAAATTATCCAAAATCATCAGGTTTCGCACCATGCTAGGCTGTAGTCAGTTACTTCTATAGATTAATTTTCCTTATTAGTTGGTTTTATGAGCTTTTATGCTCTGAGGACTAGACGAATACGGACTTTATTGGCCACGCCATGGTGTTTTCATTTTGGAGGTCAGTTTCTTTTACCGCCTAGAAATAAGTCCAATTTTCTTTTGAGAAATGTGTCAGTTTATGAACATTGGTTAAGGCTAGATAAAACTGTAGATTTGTGCCTAAAGCATGCAATCATGAAGGGATCTTCTTTCTTGTCCAAAACTATTTTGGCTTGTAGCACAAAGTCGTAGGTATATTTCATCTCCAGTCAACCACTTTAAAACGGGTAGTCAATCAGTGATTTCTTGACAATTTGTGAAGCAGAAAGTTGCCCTAAGGTATTGGGTCAAGCAGTGTATTTTCATGAATTATTCGTTAAGGAATGATGCAGTTAAGCATGAAAATCCAGACGAACTCCAGAACACTATTTAAATGGGTCCGCCTTTGCGCTTTGGATTAAAATTTATGCTAAAACGGTTTTCTGGCATATTTTTGTCACATGAAATGCACTTACTTAACAATATAAACAATTTCGATTTACTTCGTGAGGAATTGCACAATTTTACTAAATCCCCTAAGAACGAATCTTTTAAACCACATTAGACGAGCAAGCAATGCCTTGATATTTTTTAAATTATTTTCTTATTGTCCTAACTCAGGTTAGCAAAATAAGGGCACATGGCAGAGGCCAATTAAGGGATAGGAACACGTTGTGGACGTAAAAGCTCACGCGAATGGGTTAGTTGGAAAGCTACCAGGGGTTAAACGAATCATAGCCTATCGCCCTCCATTACTCATTGCAACGGGATATAGCACCGCTGACACAAACAGCTGTCCTGCATCAAAAAATTAACGCTCTTAGGGGTTCGCGAAGCGCTAGCAGATTCTAATTTGCGAAACGAGAGCTCTTGCATAGAATAAATGATTTCTGATCTTTTAAAGCCAGCGTTTCACAACTTTTATCCTTCTAACGTCCCATTACTGATAAATTGATAGTTTTCTTTGCAAAATGGCCTCGAATTCCTCTCAAATAAAGGAATATTGCAAAAAATAAGGCAAATTACTAACTGTGTGAGCACTTATTTTGCAGTCATTTGGGACTGAAGAAGTATCTACTGAAATCAAACATTCCTCACTTTGGCAACACTTTGACATTTAAAGGAAGACATATGACTATCCTGAATCAGATGCATTGTTTTTTGTTTAAAAGCCCCTTTACACAATTTTTACAAAAAAATCACTAATCATTTCAGTGAATTAAAACGGTGACCAATCATCTTACCGATTTTGGTAATGAGGGCAACAGGCGGTTATAAAATATGTTGATACCTACTGGATTTCCTCCCAAATCAATCTTTTTCAATTACCAAGTTACCTTTGAAGCAGAAGTGATTGCAGACCTAAATATATCCATAATGGATTTAATCATTTAGCCAATTCTTGGCTTAGGGTTATATGAAGATGGACTTTTAGAAAGATAATTTGATTAAATTTTGACTAGGTCAAGAGAGGCCCAAAAGCCTCCACTTCAAACGTTCTTATATTTGTGTTTATAGCATATAAAATTTTATCAAACCTCTTAACAACGAAACTTTAGGCAGAATCAAGAAATGAGAGCATTTTTCAGTTGAGCCGTGAGAGGAATGTGTCGACATGCCCCTAAAGTTAGCACTAGCATTATCCCCAGAAGGGGTAAAAATAGATTACACCTGATAAGGCTACTTGGAAGTTCATTCTAAAGCGTTATCTATTATCACAGTACGAAATCACAAAAAGCATAAGTCTAACAAAGAGGCAGACGGGCCTTCGATTCCACTTTATAAAGCCTTTGTATCTTCAAAGAAAATAGCCTAGTCCTGGCCACCTGCAGTTATTTATTACAAACGCTCTGTTCTCCTTCTCATGTTGTTGTCCGATGCTATGGCAACAATCGGACAGAGCAATTCTATCAGAAGAATATGGAAGACAAAGATGGAACACTGTCCCCGCCTTTTACTCCTGACTGTAGCGCAAAGTTTCGCACTGACTACTACTGTAAATGGGGCGTGAGATCTTACGCTGTCTACTCAGAAGATGGATAAGTCATATCTGTACCTTAAGAATATTTACTGCACACCGAGTTGATAAGTGTCGGGCGGATCACAAGTGTAATGCTTGGTAAATGCAACGTATTCCTATAGAGAGTGCGGGCAGAGTTCCGAGATAGAGAGTGCTGTGTGAATTACTAGTGTTGAATGGATGTTCAGTGATTTGCTTGGTAGATGGCAGGAAGGTCAACTCTGGTACAAAGACGGAAGCCATTTTTTCAGTTTATTCTATCCATTTAGTGATCGGTCATTGAGTAAAGAGTATCAATCTTAAGATGTAAAGAACTATTTTAATTTTATGTCCATTGCTTGCTATATACAGGCGCTTAAGGCTTTTCGCGACTTGCCAAGTCGTTGCAAATACTAACATATTTTTAATCACTCACTAGGTTACTTATATTACGAAAAGTCCTTCATGACGTTCTAATCTTGACCTGTGCAGGTCAATATCAATGTGTTGTCCTATACCACCAAAGTAGGTCCACTCCTAGACTACTTCCACAGTACATCTATCTTTGGGTGGTCCATCACCGTGGTCAAAGTGTTTTATCTTCATTTCCAGTTGTCGTTCTCTAATAATCTGCGCTGTACCTTCTCCAAATGCCACACAAGAGCCCGCAAGAAAAGCCTCAAAGCTGCAAAGTATGGGTTATACCAAATTCAATTAAGGCAGTATACAGTGATTGTTTAGGGTAGATGAAAAGTGGTGTGGAGCAGAGCACTAGTGTTGATGAGTTGGGGCACTTCTACACTTTATGATATATGGAAATGTGGAATTGTGCGTGCCTCACTTATTGCTATACATTGTAAGATGGCACTGTGGTGAGCTCTGCCAGGTAACTACGCACAGTTTCATTAAAGTTTTGGCATTGATGCACTCTTAAGGATATTGCTTAAGGAAATTAAGCAGTTATGAGACAAATTTATCTCCCCAGCACTCATTCGATGGGTGGAATCACTTGAAATGCTGGCAAGATTACCAACAATCGGCGGATGCCAATCATGCCGTATTTTTGTCATCTGTTTGCAGTGATCATGCAGAATGTCCAGTATCCGCTAAAATACATTTCATTTTGTTTCTAAGTGTATTATGACCGACATTAATAATGGACAGTTGCAAAGTGAGAGCTGTCATCGCTGCTTTGTATATGAGAAGCATTTGGTCTTAAGAACTACATTTGGGGGGTATTTGTTTCATTCTTTGTATTCCACACATCCCATGGGGCACGCATACGTACACCCTCCATCCTCCCACAAGTTAACGGACAGTTACCATGCATCCCGCATGCCGCACCACTTATGGAGATTAGGCCTGATACTTAGCACCCACTGTGCACAAGCTATATTTATATCAGATAGGTTGACAATTGTCAAGGAGTACTTATGCCCTTGAAATCACACCTCCGCCCTAAAAAATTCCTCTCTTTGTAATCATACCAAAAACTTTCATGCATTTTTAAAAGCTGAGCCTATTATGTTTCAATTCTTCTTTGCCTCAAAATGTTTCGCTTCGTAGTGCCTCAAACATATTTTTTTTCAAAAGGCACTGCTTAGTATGTTAATAGCCTGATGCTGACCATCTGTCATTTATTGTAGCATAGTTAAAAAAACCCGCTCAGCTAAATGGATGAACTCGCAATATATTTGTGTATAAGTTTATGTGTAGCAGAGAGACAACTTTCTGTACATAAGGCAAAGCTGCGACAATTTGGGGGTTAGTGGTAGTGAATTTTATTTACCTCAAAAGTAATGGCTTGGGTACAAAACACGCTTTATTTGCTTCTGAAAGGAAATTACTAGGTTTAGTCTCGTAGAACTTTGTTCGCAGTAAAGTTGTTTAATAGGAGGTGTTGGGTTCTACTTTTTTGGGCTTAGATGTGTGAGTTAATGCTTTCAAATGGGAGTTTTTAGTATTCACTAATTATACAAACAAATATTATCCAGGCAGGAAAATTATAATATACTTCGTTGCGTGAAATACACATTCATATACCAGACCATTTATAGCATTCAGTGTAAGGTGGCGAGAAAGGCTGGCACCTAAATAACCGGCAATGTGACATTCAAATCAAGTGTTTGCGTGGTTTTAATTTGCAGCTTTGGCGCAAACAACCGCTAATCTGACTAGCTAATAAATATGAACAGATTTATTGGCTGTCATTTTGAAATTTGCAAAAATATTATGTCTTACAATCAGACTTTGGCTTCTGACACGAGTAGTGACTTTGGGCGTTAGTGCTAGATTCGAGTACTTCTTAGGGAAAAGAAAAGATTTTCACAACGAAAATGTTCTGAAAGAATTCACGTACATTGCCAATTGTAAGATTCAGGGCCACGCATTCCCAACCGAGACTAATAAGGAAATAAAGCGCTTATTTCCCCGAAAACTGTTAATAAAATGTGTGAATTTAAAACCAAATCTTCCCTGTATTAAGCTTTCATGATTAACTCTTCGCTGCTTTATATCGGCACATTCTCCTTATGTACGCTGACTTAGGAGCAGTTCCCACGTAGCTAGCTTTGAGTGAAGCTTATGCATTCCCGGTAGCAACCTGCATGTGTTTTACAAATGGGTTCCCTGCAGACCTCAAAAATTTCGGCATTTCACTCAACGAGCCTACTTATACCTTCAAGACTGCAAAGATATTTAATGAAATCCCTCTTTACACAGGCCACTTTTGTATATGAACAGTGGTTGTTGAATGTGGGCTCAACTGCCCTCTGTCTGATCAGGACTTACAAGCAAGGGGCATATCAATGGACAAGTTTTCAAACATGTTGCAACATTCAGAGGACAATAAAGTTGTCTCGCCAAAGGATCGGAAACAGTGCTTTGTCAATTACTGCCTGTGCACCAAGTGTCGTGGCATTGGAAATGCGCCGAATAATCGCAAACGCCTGACATAAAATTGTTCACGCCGTGTAGGAGGACAAGTGGACTACTCAACAGAAACGCACTGAATGTATTTATTTAGGAGCCAACTCATGACGAGTGGGTGACATCAGTACTACGGTATGTTGTCACTCACTCTACCTCCCTGTCTTCTATTTACGCTGCTGTGATTTTGGAAGCTCTTCTAGAACCAAACGAAATTTTGGCAACCATCTCCTGTGGTAATAAATTCACGAATTCAGTTGAGTGGAAAATTGCCAACATAGGAAAATGAAATGAATCTGATAATAAATATTTGCCAACTTGGGTGGGGCATTTGAACTCTACGGTCATGTCACAAAAGACTGGCCTCATATTCTCTACTGAGAACAGTAAAAATTAAATGACTTTCTGCAAAAAACGACTAAATGTATGTCCTACAATTCTACCAAACAGTGTTTTTACATTAACTTGCATCAAGTCATGCCTATTTTGAAATGCGGTTTGAAACTTGGCGCATGTTTAGGCTAAAATTCCTCCCTAGATGTTTACATATGCACTTTGGGGCGAATTACTCCGTCTTCTTAGTCAAGACAAATAAAATAATTCATAAGCAAAAACTATCAAATGCAATGTGAAACAAAGCTAAAAACGAAGTTTGTATTTGAGCAGAAGAAAGACAGACCTTTCAGCAACACGACTTTATTGTTGTGTCTGATTTACTTGCCGGTGAAATTTACCCCCACCATTCCATTTTTTGATCTGTTTCGTCGAGTGATTGCCTAACGCTCTCGCCTCTCTAAATTATGATTCCTCCAACAGAACCATCAGTTAAAATTCCTCTGGTAATTTATGCGTCTGAAGTTGTGTCGGGTGAGTGATATTCTTTAATTCAAGGAAGCTAAAAATTTCTGGATTTGGCAGTAAAATCAAAGGTCAAATGTTTGCAAGACTTTTTGGTAAAATAGCTTATGAGCCTGTTTGTTTCAGTTAAAATGCTGAATCGCTTCGCAAATCTGCAAACTATTGATGGGTTAATTTGGAGATAGTAGAAGGACGGGATATTTAGTTGCTTACCTCACGGAAGTTTTGCCATTGTATCTGTCCCCAAGGAAGCCGTGTAAATAGTGCTTAAAAGAAGTAGATTTTCACAGCGCTCCCCAATACAGTGCACACCTTGTACTTATGGACAAGGTAAGTAAGGCCGGGATTTGGGCCTGGCAACCACCGAATTTAGTTATTGCAACATAAGCCAAATAGACTTATGCCCTTTAATTAAAAGAGCTCTACGCACCCACCGTGATTATAGGAGAGGAAAACTGTGTAAATGCTAGGTTGTCATAATTTGCTGACATCAACGGAAATTTTCATTTTGATATGGGTAGTAGAAGATATTGTAACAGAACCAGTTCATATTTATGGACAAAAGGTGTTGAATGTCATGCAGCACTTTCTAGCCTGGGTGATTTTCATTTGCTCCAGGCTTCGTGACAACTAGACAGCTCACCAAAGACATGTTGGTTATAAACATTAATGGGATAAAGGCCTCTACTCCGTTCTCTTTGACACTGAAAATGAATATATACAGAGATACTTCGATAATGTTAGTAATTTTTAATCTCTACGGTAGTTTAACTGGTAGCGCGATAACATTGGCACTAAACCTAACACCAATTTACATTCTGTAGACGATTTTGACTACAATGTTGGCTTTGCATACAAGTTTGAGGCAAGTGGACTGCATGAATAAGTATCTTGGATTATCTTAAAATACTTGCAACTTGAAATTTTTGTGTTTTGTTCTACAATTAAGTGAGTAGTTATAAAATTTTTGTTATTTGCCACTACTATGTTTATGAAAATAAACGGATAAAGGTAGGCTCACATAATTTCAGGCAACTAAATAGTCGAGTACTTAAAAAGCGGGATTTTTGCATGAAGCTATTTTTATTCATACTGGTAAATTTTGTGACTGGATTCACAGAAGACTACAGTCGGTGTAAAATTCAACAGAGGTGCAGAGGTGACTTCAACACTGCGCTACTACTAGAAAGGGACTTGACTAAATATTGCCTAAATGTTCCATTCTAGATGGTAAAACCACACAGACATGGATTCGGCATAGGAATATAATACGCTTTCATCAAAGTAAAAGCGCTGTGCCCCACAAATTGAATAGACACCAGTGGCTGGATGATTAACCTTCTTCTGATTTTGTGCATGAGTTGAGTCACAGTTGTTTCGGCCTCTAAGTTCAACCACTTTCGGAATTAGATTATGGCTATTGGTCACTTTAATGTGTGCAACTTGTTTGTTGTTTCGTTTCTACAAATGTGATTTAACAGTGGCAGCATAGGGCAGAGAAGTGGGCCTTTATCTTGAGTTTTGACCACGCGTTTGTTAGAGTCGTCTACTTTAATGTCCACAGCCTCTACTGTTGTCTAGTAAGAACTTGAAATGGGGCAAAGCAAAATACGCATGAGATATTAATTTCAAAACTGTTGCCAATAAAATTCGAATCTTCTGTGGCAGTACTGTTTCTCATCAATACACAGTAGAACCTACGAATCAAGATTCTGAAAGCTGAACTCTGCAAAATTTTCGGTAGTTTGTGACAATTTTGTAAAAGCACTGTTTTAGTATATATCTTGGAAAATTATTAAGGTACTTTTATGGAAGGCATTTTTGATTGATTTTCCATTTTTGGTGTTTGTTTTTTTCCTTGATGCTCTTAGAGGAATGGATGCTTGAATTATTCTACAACGTTTATTCTGCAAAATATCTTTGATGCATTTTTGCATGTGTTTATTTAAATGTGATGTTTTGTTTCAAAATATCACACGTTTAGGGGTAAAATTTACTTTAACCATCCATTTGAGTGGTCGGTAGCCGCATTGTGTTACCCACAATACGGATCATTACGAAATCACTAAAGGCTTCGCAATTAGGTGAATGGAAATTTGGAATTTGTTTTACTTGCTTTATGCCATTATGCCGAAACGGTCCAGCAATAATTGCAATAATTTATTTAGAAGAATTAATAGAAGATGAGGAGTCCTAAGTGCTGTTGATTTTTGTAGCCTCAAAAAACTTACATTTTTGAAAGTTAACTGTGCCCCGCAAGAGGACATTTAAGGAAGTTAATCTTTTTAATTCATAATAACTTTCGTCTGACTACGCTCATTCGGAAGAGCTGCTTATTAGAAAATTACTAAACTGTAGCCACCGTCTCATACCGACAAAACTGCTTACTGCTTTCCAAAATAGAGGCGTTGCTTGCAAAAGGCGTATTTACTGGAACGCAGCTAAGGGACACAATAAACGTTGAGTGTTATGCGGTTGTACAACATAAATAAGAAATCATGCTAGGCAGTTAATGCTCTTATTATTTTCACGGCTCCCACTTTTCTTTGTTTGTACTGAGTACATAAACAATGGTAGTCAAAGAAGACTTCACGAAATGTCCTGCTGCAATAGATTGTGGCTACCCATATGCACCTTACAAAATGGATTCACTTTCGTGCATTACAAAGTATATGCTACTCGCTTGGTACGGTACCGTACAAAGTAATACCCTTAGCGGATCTTACGGTGATCTTTCTAAAATGTTATTACCACTCACATAATTGAGTATTAGCTAAATTAAGCTAATGATTGTGACTCTGCCTTACCTGCCCACTTCGAATACGTACGAGAAAGAGAGATGATCCTAGCGCCGCTTTTGTGCATGGTAATTGAAGAAGGCTCGGTGCACGGCAACGCGATAAACCACATGTAAATGGTATAAATTTGAGATAGCTTTTGAACTATTTCTTTTTGCATGATTGCTAAAGTTAAAGATGACTTAACAATTCTCTAATAAGGTTTATAACCATCAAGTTATTTCCCAAGTAAGGTTGTTTTTAAAATTGTCACCCTTTTATAAGCTTATTTGCTGCAATGCTGTAGTTATGGTTACAAGATTGCAATATGCTTCATTAAGCAGTTTAGGCCACTTTACTCAATGTGTTTTTAAGGCGATTTTAGTATCCATATGACTTGATGGAGTGTCAAGTGAGCTCACAGTAATCCGCTTAACACTTGTAAATTCTTTAAGAATTTATCCCTTTTTTATCGCACTTTTTTCTGTAAAAGGGCTTTTAAATGCATGCAGAAGCCAGTGCACAAAAATTATGTTCCGCTGTTTAGGCCATTCACTCAAATTGCTACAAGTTTGTCTCATCGAGGAAAGAAAATTGCTTTGTCCAGGGTGATGTTAGGCCCCATTTAAATCAGAATTGCGTCTAAATGGCATTGTTTTCTTTAATGCAACATGCTATTTTGAGCCAAATACGTTAAAGAGAAATTAAAGAGGGAAGCAAATTTCCGTTTCTTTAACAATAGTCCGATTCTCAAGTGACTATCAGAACAGTGGTGGAATAACGAGCCCTACATTGTAGAGAGAAACGGATTTATTAAATGAAACTTTGCATTGGATGGAAATGATCATTCACTATAGGCTGTTCTTACTTTACCACTGCTTTGTCAGCCATTAAGACAAAAATGCATATTTGTGGACAGTAATTTTGCTGACTCAAGGAATATATTCACCATGCAAAAACAGTGTGTACAAAATTGTCATGCGCCAGCATTTGCTGTATATCGCGTCTACTTAGCAATAAGCATGAAAGCTATCAAGGCTTAATGAACTTTGAAGTTTATTTCTTCCAAAAGCACAAGTCAAAGTTATATCAAGAGAGTTTAACCATATCCTGCCCAAAATGTTTTATTTACAACTTATACAGACTTGAACATGTAACCCATTCTCACACTACTGTAAAAGGTTTTTACAATGTTTGAGTCGAGGTAAAAGTTGAAAACTGAACTTTGCACTCTAAAATGGTTTCACTTTGTAAAATTGGGTCAGCATCTCCAGTGAAATTAAAAGTGTTTCCAGCAGATATGCAATTTTTTGTAAAGTTATATGTTTTAAAAGATGCAAAGCGATTCAAAAAATTATTGGGTATTTTTCCTTTTAGTCCGTTTTTGATGGTGAAAATTCGCCTGCTAGCAAATACATCGCCAAGTAGTAGCAACTGAAATGCACTCTATTTCGGCACTTTGCAATTGGTTTTTTTACTTTTTGTCCAAAAGTCTGCTGTCATATTCAATTATGTTTCGTTACTTTGTTTTTGGTTGGTTTTAATGAGTTGTTGAGTACCTGCTCCATAGAATCCCTCCCACTGTAAGAACTACTTTATTCATGAGGACCTTTAGTGTTGATTTTACCCATACAAGTGTTTAAGGAGACTTCGAAATGTGGTACTATATCAAAAAGCCGTAAGCGCTGCGATGTGCATAGAAGTGGGGCATAGTTAACGAAGAAGCCACAGTCGTTAGAGAAGGAAACTCGCAATTATAAGGTAGTGGCTTCTTTTGCTCTCTTGCTTATTCCGGATGTGCAAAAGTACTATTTGCATTCCCTTACAAGGTAGAAGGAACTTAAGGCAGAGCAAATGCCGGTTTTTGTAATAAATCGTTTATCGCATCTGTTTTGTGTCGCGAATTCAAATTTAGTTCCATATTAATATGCAAATTGATTTCTTTGGGAAAAATGGTGAATGTTGAAAATTATCAAAGATCCTAATAGAGCAAGAGTAAATGTGCGCTGAAGTACTAAAGGGAGACATACACTTGGCTTTTTAGCTACTTCCGGTAATTTGTGCCTTCCATTCTTGGCTTAACCCTTAGCAATTTGTCTTGCGAAAATGCCCATAGTGACAAACAATTATGCTACTTTAAGAATCATCGCTTATCAAACGACAAACATTTGTAGATTATTTAAAAATTGACTGGGCGCACAAATATGAAGGAACAGGATAGGGCATGCAATACTAATTTATGTCAGTGTGTCGAGGATGACACTGTTAAATAACTACTGTTACTTCCTCTACATACGGTAATCGGGAATGATCAATTGGCATGCAATTTTGACTGTAGTAAACAATCTATACCAATATGAAGTTGATTTCCTAATCGTAAGTGGTTGTACTATAATACCTGTAAAACTGTTCGACTTCTCCAGCCAAAGAAACACTGCGCCTTGCTTACACACGGACCCGTTCTTACTTCTCAGAACTATTCCATGCAACTCTACTTCTGGACAACTGAAAAACGAAAGTAAGCTAAAAGCGAAAGATTATGCGGACACTTTGTGCTTCTCTGTTACCGAGACCAGTAGTCGAAAACGACACCCGCACAACGATACCTTTATTAATTAAGTCAAAAGCATGACTATTTGCCAAAGTGGCATATTACGTGGCCCTAGGGTCCCTGTTATGCTATGTTAAGTTTAGCTTCCTAGCAATTTCGATGTAGTTTATGATTTACGCAAAGCAACAGGTTTCTAGGTCTTAAACTGCTTGTAAGTCAAGAAAAATCAGTTTTTCTTATGGTTTTAAGCATGCGCAACTGCGACTGGCATTGCATTATATTGCAAAATTAATTAAGATGAAGTGCATGCCTTTCTAAAAAAATCACGTGAATAAGGGGTTTATTACATTATACACTTAATTCTACTTGCAAACGAGATGTCTGGGATCCGCGAAATAATGCAAGTAAAATTATAATTGTCATGATCTGAAATTTTTCTACTCCACACAGCTTAAATACCAGCCATTTTAAATCAGCGCTATTTAAATGTTAAATTTGGATTTCTGGACTGTAAAAGGCTTCTATTCACTTGCAAGAAATGACAGATTTCCAAGTTGCGAGTCGAACTAAATATTGTAGTTTTTAGAAAATGCCTTAGTTACCCGCACGAATTTTACAAATACAGTAGTTTTAATTTAAGCGCTTACCCTTTCTGAAAATTTTTTAAAGAATTGACGACTGAGGATTTGTTTCTAGCCTTTCGGTTCTAAGGAAAGGAGAGTGGACACAAGTAATCTGACAGCGAGTCTATTTATAAGTATTTTGGGTGCATTCAAAATATCTGTAAGGTGACAAAACACACTACAAATTATGCCGTTTTGCTTACTAAATGGAATTAAAAATCCGGCCTGTGAAATACTTATTGATGCAAGATTGACATTCATCATCTCTAGGGGTGGTTTGGTTAAGCATTATCACTTCTGCTAGCGTCATCATTATTGTTTACACTTCATTGACGTCTCCTATCACAGAAATTACAACCGGTAGTTTTTCGCAGTGGACTTTGTAAAGAGTCCAGATGGAGCTATCACATCGACAAATAAATGTCAGTAATAGATGCTGGAGATTTTAAGTCTCTTGCTGACTTAAAAGGATCTTTTCTTCAGTTTAGTTGTGTATCTAAGGATAGCTACTTTAACTGTAGCACAAAAGTGACTATTCAAATGTGCTAGTGAATGACGACCAATTACCTGGTCAAATTACAACGGAGTCAAACAACCGAAATGAAAAGAAGACGCCTGTGTTGCTGGTATAACCAGTGCGGAAGTAGTGCAAGGCTGACCCCAAAAAGACTACTACTGAAGCAAGTTTTATTAGTTAGCAGACTTTTAATCACCACTGTCTACAAAGGCATAATATCCGTTACCTTATTCAGAGAGACGAAAAACTGAGAATAAATGCACATTTCGAAAGCCTGCAGATAGCACGCTCCAGTTTAGTTTAGAATGGAAACAACTGTTGCCTAAAGACATTATTTTTCCTCTCGGGCATTTTTTTTTAATTTACTACCTGAGAATATGACATATGCAATGTAGCTGAGCTTAAAGTTATTCAAGGATGCAGACTTTTGGATGGCAGTGCATTCAAAAGATATGTTTCATAAAAAATTTGATTTTTATGATGGTAACAATTTGCTTTGCCATGAGTCTTAACACCTGCTCTAAAGAACGGCAATGAAAATAATTGCGTCAAAATTTCACAAATTGTGGGAGCGTAGTTGGATTTTCTTAAGCTACGATATCTTAATTTGGCCCAAGTTTTGGTTTCTTTAAGAATAATTATGATGTATTTTACTATCTCAGTAGCACTATGCAAATTTACGATGTTCTTAGATCGCATAAGGTCATCGGTAAATGTTTGGAGTGACACACATTGCGTTAGAATCTTATTGACCTTTCATGAAACTTTTAGACAATCGAATTCTTAAATATGACACCTAATATACGTGGAATAGAAAAGATCTGGTTTCAATTGTCACTTCAATAAAGGTGTTTTGTCACTCAACTTGGTAGTTTTTGGAGTAAACTTTTGATTAAATCAAAACCAATAACTACTGGTTTGCCTAATGTATAGTTTCTGGCTTTCCTTTGTGCCTAAATTGGTGGAAATTTTATCCCCTGAGTTTAATGGTAGTCATAGTATGAACGCTTTCATTATTTATTGTGAGTATCAAAACGGCATTATTGTGCTCATTTATGATATTTGAGCAATGGATTTCATATTCATGTAGATGCAGTTAAGTTGTCTAGGAATTGGGCTTGATATCATTTCTGCCAAAAAAATTTAATTGAATTTTATCTTATACATGACGCACTTTCCATCTTTTGATATGTCTCTAGACAAAACTAGGGACTATTGGCAGCTATCAAATCACTGGTAAACCCTTTCTTGTTAAATCACCTTAGTCTACTCCTTGGACTACTTAAGTAGTTCGTGCGATTCTTGGCTAAGTGCAGCATTCATTTATTTTACAATGATTTTAAATGCGAGGGGAAAATTTCAACATCCTCGTGACCATGGCGAATCCATAAGCCTTCGGAAAAAAAAGCAAATCCAAGCTTCTCCGAGGGACTAAAACCTCGCTTTGCCAATGCACCATGTCTTGCAAAATTCTCTTTCATTTACAGAGGTTCAAAGCTGGAAGGTAAGACTGAAGCGGCATAGTTATCGCAATGTTTTTTTAGGGATTTTTTGGAAATCGTATAAATTTGCGAATAACATGCGGTTATTTAAAGAGGCAGCAGAACAACCATCTTCCGGAAGTTGTTCAAATAATTCGATTGTTACAGCGAAATATTTAAAGTTGAGTCAAGAGCAACGCTCAAGGGTTTACAGTCAACAACAGTTCCAAGCAAACATGTGCCGAACTCATCAAAGACAGCTGGAAAGATGCTTTACGACCATCATACATCTATCCTTTACCTATTTTACTAACAGTATAAAAGCTTTGCAATGATAGTTGTTATAATGACCAAAGTGTAGTAAGAAATTGGAGGCTTTGTTGGTTTTTCACTAGAGGGTACTTGGAAGCCCAATCCAAATTTGAAATATGTGGAAGTTACGATTACGTTTCTGAGGCAATCGTTTGTTCTGCTGTGCAAACACAACGATCTAATGAGTGCGCAGCTGCTACCAACTGACAACTCAGTATGAGTTGTTCCCAGACACGCTTTAATTTGCAATCCTGCACCACCGAAACCTTACTTTCTTCTTCGAGGTTTTGCAGACATGCTTGTTTCATTGAGAACTAAGTAAAAAGTCAACAATAAGCAGTGGCCGTTATGCCAAAAACGCAGCGCCTTAGTTGAAGTAGCATTTTATTGTAATCCTCGTTGAACAAATCATAAACTGACAGAATTTTTCCCTTTATGGACCCAAATCTCGTTATTTAGCCACAAAGTAAGCAATATTTAACATTCATTTTGTAAGATTTATAGGTAAAACTATGGGACATTTTAGGACAAAAATCAAATGAGGTAGATGAAAAATCTTGGGATGGCGATATTTATGCAGGTAAGTATAATCAGCACGGGGTATTAATAAACGACATCAGTAATTTACTCAAATCCTTTCGTATTAATTCCTTTGATATCCTGTAGGACATTTAACTCATCATTATACCTCCCCTCCTACAACCTATTTCAAATCCTAATTTTTTGCCACTTCTAGCAAACCCTACTGTAGCAAAGTGATAGAAAAGGAGAACAAATAACCTTGATTCGACACCCGAAGAGCTCAAATGCATGTAGACGCCTTCGTGTCATGGCTTCAAGGGTAGCTTTTTCTGTTGTTTGGATCCGGACGTCAAGCCCTTGTCAATGGCTGTCTGTTTTTGCAAGCATACAAATTTACCTAAAATGCAACCTAACTACAGGAAAAAATAGAATTTCGTCCCCAACAGTAACCAAGGTGATGCGCTTGTGAACAAATGGCATTTCTGCGCAATTTGCCTTAAAGTGGAGGTAAAATTCCTTGATTTAGTATAAAGCACTTTCTATTTCCGTGCGTAAACGACTTATAAGGTCTTGTTGGATAAGCAAAAGTAATATATACACCATTGTGGTGCATTTGTATTTCACGTTACAGGCATCTTAATCAAGCTGTCGGACGCCGATTAAAGCACCACCCTCAGGAAAGGCTCTCGGCAACAATGTGACCTCTTTCGTTGACTTCCATCAGGTCACTATCGTGTTTTATAACCCAAGCTACGAATTCGCCTCAAAATGCCAACATTTTCCCATAAATTCGAGACTAACCATTACTAATTTGAATTTTAACATATTTACTTACATTCGTTTTGGGTTAGATAGATTAAATTGTCCCCTAGAGGTATCGTCTCATATTACAATGGCTCTAACCCATTGCTTTAGAATTCAAATTCTTCATATAAAAGGTAATATTTTATTATAGAACACGCATGCCAAGTTTTTTACAGCCTCAGGTGGCATGTATTAAGTGAATTACAAAACCTCGCCAAATCAAGCGGCAGTCACGGTAAGATAGTGTCTTCACCACGGACTCGTAAGCTTACCTTTCATCCTTCCCATTTCTGATTCATTTCAAAGTAAAAATGAGAGTTTTAGTAAACATTGTGAAACAAAGAAGCACAAAATATAATTGCTTTGAGGATCAACATTTTCAAAATCGAAAATGTCAAGTTTAAGAAAACAATCACATCTACCTTCAATCCAGCAAGATTTAAGCTTTTTGCATTTTTTCATCAGAAGGGACCTCTAATCTTCCACGTGCACTGAATCAATTACCTTAAATTATTACGTTTCACTACAAAGTTGTGCGCTCGTCTTATGTATGTTTGCGATTATTAAGGTGTTCCGGATGCAAGTTTTTCTAACCCTCGTTTGACCTAGAGAAGAAGTACCACGGATGCCCATTTTGACGCATCTAACATACATACATACGCAAATAACAAATTAAATTGAAAAGATATAGAGGCCTGCCTTCCAAATACTGCGCTACCACTACTAATGTTGATGCTGATGATCTTAATCAAAGTTTTGTGGTGTTTTAGATGTTGTCGTAACTCTATTCTTTAAATGTAAGCTTTAACTGGCAACTTTGTAAAAGAATCCTCTTTAACTTTCATTGATCAAACTGGGATGAGCATTTTGCACGGTGAATTATTTCACTGATCCGGGGCTTACATGAGCCTCAACCTTGTCTTATGTATATTTGATGGTTATAGGGCAACCGCGAGAAGTACAATCCTGCCTTTTAATTGCTTCTGCTCTGTTGCTTCTTTCTTTCCACTCTCGGATACGCAGTTTAGTGCATGACTGCACTGGGCAAATTTGTAATCTTCTTAAAACTTTAGCAACACCTCCTTAAATGTTATCATATTCTGTTGGATTACGCATAACTGGGCCACAATCAAAATCGGACAGCAGTTATTTACTGATTAGCAGAAAATACTGCAAAATAACCTTATATCTATGAAGTGTCCTTAAAGTATTTTTCGTTTTAGAAGCGTTATGAGATTGGAATCCCGGTGCTCCAGGAGTGTATGCGACAAAGGTAGTTTATGAGTTTTTCTTTCATGTCAGGTTAACTTACTGCGTATGTAGCTTCAACAAGTTGATATTTTAATCACTAAAAGCAAAATGTTCTGCTAAGCACTGCAATATTTGCCATTTAAATGCTATATTGGACCTTTTTTATACACTGAGAGGGAGTTGTAGGTGTGATTTAGAAATTATGGCTTAAAACGCTCCCACGTAGAACATTAAAGAATGATACTTAAGGAAAATACGCGAAAAAAACCTACTTTGTAGATTTAAATCTCTGAATTTTTCTAAAGAAACATCACTTGCACTCACAGAAAGCATTAATAACGAGACAGACAGGCCTATGATTTATGTTATGGGGCTTTTATCGCTCCAAAGCAAATTATCCGGTTCCGGCCGCCTCCATTTTTGCCCTTGCATTTTTATCCCCATGTTGTCTGTTCCATTTCTCATGTTGTCATCCATTGTTATGACAATAATTGCACAGAGCACTATCATCAAAAGAATGTAGGGAGTGGGGGTGGAATACGGTCCTCATCTTTTTCTCCTGACCGTAGAGTAAAACTTTCCACTGATTACTTCTGCAAAATAAGGTGTGAGACCTTGTGCTGCCAAGTGAACAGATTGATTAGTCCTGCCTGCTCCTTAGGGAGATTTACTGCACACTAAGTTAATTCGTGTCAGGCCGTTCGCAGTCGTTGTTGTTTGACCAAACCAATATATGCAGACAAGGAGTTCCGAGACAGAGTGATATGTGACCTAGAAGTGTAAAATGAATGGTCTGTGGTCTACTTGGTGTATAGCAATAAGGCCGAAATTTGACACATATACAGAAGCCATTTTTCAGTTTAATTTAGCCAGTCAGTGATCAATCAATGGGCAAAGAACAGCAAGCAAAGATACTCAAGCCTATTACCATTTATAGCTAGTGCTTGTTGCACCATAATCACTTAGTGCCTTCAACGACTCGCCCAATTGTTTCAGACGGAAATATATATTTTGATCCCTCACTATGATCTTTGCATGACAACAAAGACCATCATGTCGATTGACTCTTGACGTTTTCAGGTCAATACTAATACGCTATTCTTTACTGCCAGGAATTTGAGCTACTCCTGGGGTACCTTCGCAGTGCGTCCACCCTTCAGTGGTCCATCACTATGGTCAAATTGTTTTGTCTACACTATTTGCGGCCGTCCTTCTCTACTGATCCGCACCACACCTTCTTTACATGCTACGCAAGAACCCATAAAAAATCCCAAAAGCTGCGATGCTTAAGGCACCAGAATAAATCTAGACTTTATAAAATGATGGTTTAGGGTAAAAGAGAAGTGGTATAGACCACAGTACTAGTAGCATTTTTACACTTTGTAATATATGGATGTGAGTAATTACCGCTATGGTGAAGTCTGTCATATAATGGCACACAATTTTGTTAACGCCTTGCCATTAAATGCTTTTGAGGATATCGTTCGAGGGAAATCAAAATAGTTATTAGAACAAATGTTATGTGCTTGATTGTAAGTTTAACGAGTAATTTTTCCCATGTTTAGATGAAGATTTATGCCACAAAAACATCATCGTAAAGACTCTGATGGTGTTAAGCAATTTTCAGCGGTAAATACTTGAGGTATTGAGTTTGTATTTAGGTAAATTTAATGTCCTACTTAACTTTTAATATGTCCTGTGGTTGGCAATATTTTGGTAGTTGAGGGCAGCTGTGATACTCATTTAAGAATTCTTAAGTGTTAATTTTCGCTAATTTGCTCCTTATAATGTCAAGTAAAGGTCAAAAATGGTGGCTAATTTAATAAAACTATTTTTAGAATCTCACGAGCATCAAATCATTGTCCAAGATCTGATCCAGATTTTTACATTGTAGCAGGTATAATCCATTTAAATGGATTAATAGAGTAGGATTTTATTGAAAAAGTATCATGAAATGCACGTTTGCTAGACCCTTAGATATTCGAATGTTTCCTTCAAAAGAAGATTGTAGTGCCTTTAAGCTTATAATCTGTAGACTCAAAATATCAGCTGCTGTGGACGCGTCTTACCTCCCGTGTTGTGACTGCATTACAGATTCAGTGATGCTCTTCTGTCCTCATACACGGATTATTCGCAACCCTGACACTTAGCTTAGGTGGTGAAATCACCATTTCATTGCTGTGTGTATACTTTTGCTTTTGTAAGAGAAAGAAAAGGTGTGTTTTTTTTCTGACAAAGCGCGATTAGTATATACAAATGGCTATGCCCCAAGATCGTGGCGTTATCCCACCAGAAGGAAGTTTAGATACTGCCTTTGAATCTTGAACTTGCCCAATACTAAGATAGCGTTGTTGTACTTTGTGCTGTTTACCCCAAGATTGGCTTCCGTCTCAGAAGAAATTGAAAGCAATCAGTAAAAGGCTGTCATCTGAATTCTAACATTCAGCAGATATCATCTACGCCACGGCTACTGTGCGTATAGTGGAATGCGTGTCACAAATTTTAAGTAGTTGTTTTGACATCCCACTTTGCCTGTCATAAAGAGGTATTTACTGTCATAAACTTTTATTCTCTTGAAACTACTTGGCATACAACTACTTCTTATATGCATTCCCTAATCAAGAATATTGATTCCACAGTGCATAATAAAGCCCTTTTTATGTAACCTCTTCGAGGTTTATAGTGCTCTGCAATCATTAATAAAGAAGCTAAAAATTCAACTTTTTACTTACATAAAGGCTTATTCCAAATTTTTTCCAAGGTGTGCGTAAAGTCTAAATTTTTTGGAGATTTATTGCCTGTCGCGTGGATTTTATGATAGCTTCTGGCCTTATGCGCTAAAAGGGATGACATTTTTTACCAGATGTTGATAATTTGGCCATTTGCTTGCAATAATCGCACAAAAAGTCTGACTTCTACTGAATACCATTTCATTTTGTACGTAAGTAAAGTATGACTAAAATGAATAATGGACAGTCGATTAGGGTGCGCTGCTGTTGCTGCTTTTTATCTTAGGACAGAGTTTAGCGTCTGGAACTACATTTGAAGAATATTTGCCCAATCTTTACTTTCCATGCTTCCTGTGAGGCGTGTATTGGTGCAATCTTTATCCTTTAACAGGTTCGTAATGGGTGTAATACATCCTGCTTGCCGCTCTTTAATAAATGCATGGGCATTGCCTATAGAAGTCAGACCTGATGGTAGCCTCTATTGCAACAAACCATGTTTTAGTCAGACAATTTGGCAATTGTCAAGGAGTATTTGTGACTCATAAATCAAAGCTTCGCTATTAAAACTCTCATTTTAGAGTTTACACTGGAAAACTGCATATAATTTCAAAGTCCGAGTTTTTCTTTTATATTTCATTCTTTGTGTTGGGTAAATATTTGCTTAACTTGGCCAAAAGCCGTTGCAGCAATTATCAAGCCGGAGCAATTCAAGGTACCTCGAACATTTATTTTTTTCCAGAAAATTATTGCCAAGTATGTTAACAGCCTGCTATAACCGTCCATAATTAAATTTAGCATTTCTTGAAAAATCCACTTAGCTTAATGTGTAAAATTGCATTAAATGCATATATATATGAGGTATGATTTTGTAACGAAATTGTTGTCATAACTTGATGAAAAGCTGTAAAAATTTGGAAATTACTTGTGGTGAATTCTACCTTTGGCTCTCAAAATATCTGTTCAAGTACAGAGGGTACTTTGTTTGCTTTTGAATAAACTCAGTAGTTTAGCCTTACGTAATTTTTTTAAGGAAAATTTCTTAACAAAAGATATTGAGTTTGTATTTTGCGGCTTCGACGTGTTAGCTGATGCTCAAAAATGTGAGTATTTAGTGTTTTTTTATAAATGCGATCTCATCTCATCCAAGCAGAAATGTTGCATTATATTATTTTTTAGCATTTAGCTTAAGGCAGTAAGAAAATCTGTCATTTAATTTACTAGCAACGCGACATTAAAATCAAGTGTATGTGTTATGTATCATGTGTAGCCTCAACATAATAGCCACTAATCTAGCAAACACATATATAGGCCTGTTGTTTTGCCTAATATTCTGGAATTTATTAACAATATAATGTCCTTGCCATTAGGGCTTTTATTGCTGACATGAGTAATGGACGCAAGGAGAGTTAGTATTGGCCTGCTGAAGAAGTTGTTTCAAAGCGGCAGATGGAATGCGCAACCACTTTTATGGAACTAGCACTTATGTGCTTATGATGGACTATCTCTGATACACTCCTTTTCTTGGTATATGCGGTAGTGGTTGCGCACGAGTGCATTGTTGTCAGTGTATTGTGACATACAAAGAAATAATTGCCTAGTATATGAATATTCCAATCATTCTGAAAAGAAAGATTTAGGGATGACCGCTACCTTAATTGAGAAAGAGATCACTACAGGGAGTCTTTTCTTGTTCCAGAACAAAAAGCACACCTAAACGTTAGGAACTCGTACTACAAACAATGGCTTTGCTCAATTAAAAGTTGTTGATCTCCAGTTCATAAAACTTTCTTATGCTCCAATAACTTGTAACACATCTTATATTATTTCATATTGTATCTTTCTGCTACTCCACATGATTTTAATTTAAAAAAGCAAGGGTTTAACTTGGCATTATATTTTACTATTCGACAAAAGTCTGGTTAAACCTAAGACACACATACATATTGCAGCACGAATTGTCTTGTAAGCCCCATTTTATGGATTAAAGCTAATTTTTACATATCCTTTAAAATTAAAAAGGTCTTTCTATCTTGGTTTTGATAAAGGAATTGTTCAACGCTAAATAAAGTGTAGCTAAAATGCATGATTTTAACCTGATGTTTACACTCGGTAGTTTTAGTGCCTACATATTTAGGGATGCTTGATATAATATTGTGGTTATGCAAAGGCCTCGACACAGAAAACTAGATATACTTGCATAGAATTCAGTTCTTACTTTTTCTCTTGACGGACCAAAGCAATCCAAATACTTTGGGTAGGAAAATGTAGTAATTATAAGAGCCGAATCCATTTATTGAAGTTCTAAGAAGTAAATTTGTACCACTCTAACCTACAAAATTTTTTTAACTTTGTCTGATGATTGAAGCCATAGTTTAGTGATTTTTATAAATTAATGCAGTGTTGACATAGAATAAGCATTTTATGCCCACTAGGGCAATAATTCAATGTGTAATTACAAACAACTCCCTTGACACTCGAGAAAATAATTACTTTGGTGAATACTGGGTAATTTGAATGCGTGCAAAGTGCCTAAGGCTACGGATTAATTACAGGCAATCAAAAAAGTATTCAAAGCACATCATAACTGAAGTCCATCCTTTCTTCTGTTAAGCGGTTATTAAGTTTTCCTACATAAAAAGCACTGTAAGTTAACAGAGGCCATGCGAATACCGAGTAAGTACACCGAAGCATGAGATGCAAAAATGCTTGAATGGAATCAACACAACAGCAGTAGTACTTGCCTAAGCTAAGAAAAACATCTTTTCCCAAGTTAAAAAATGAGTAAACTTGATGTGTTTCTGTTCTGTTTGAGAGTAAGTTAAGTCTCAGGCCTTAAGGTCAAATTCTGACCCTCTTTTTATGGCATGCGTTCACTTATTAGCAGTAGTCCTTCCTGCAAATTTCTTTCGCTATTTGTGTTGGTATTGTAAATTAAATCATAAAGCTCCCCTTTCATTTTGCCTTTCATAGTGCCAAGGGCGTCAGTTTGGAAAGCAGTTGTGCTAAAACACTTTAAAAAGGCAATCTAAAAGTTAAAAAATATAGTTAAGTTTGCATCGACAAATAAGTCCTGCAGTCAAAACAATAAATTATGGTGCAAAATAAGCAATTATAATACATGGATAGAATGAGTAGATCTAACCATGGCTAGCAAACAGTCACTTTTTAAGAATGGTACATAGGATGCAACAGATCTAAACAGAAAAATGAATGGAAGTTTCTATTTCAATTAAGTGTGCTTGATATGGGGATAAAGTAACAGTGCTCGTTTGTAATCTGCTTGACCTATGCTATGATGAGTTCTAGAGAGACGGTACGATACGACTTTCTCTTCCTAATAGATGCGATTGTCTTTTGAGCTGAGCATCAAGTAGGTTTGTGGGGGTGAAAAAGAAAGCGCATAGCAATTTTTACCAGAGGCAAAAATAAACTTCTCATTTCTTGGTTCTATAGTAGCCCACTATGTCAAACAGTGATGAGAGGCCATATATTACAGTCAGTCAGTTCAAGCAATATTTACTGCTATCGTTGTGACTACTGTCAAAGGAATAAAAAGATTTTTTGGATTTTGTCGTGTTTTGAGCTATTTCTATGTATTTTAAAAACATTTTGATGTATTGAGTCGTCTTGTAGGACTATCGCAAAGGACAATGGACGGTGTTAGCTATCCATAGTAGTTGAACGCGGTAGATACAGCAATTATTCATCCTCTTTAATCTGCGCAAACTTTGGCCGTTTTTATTGGGTTTACTTCATTGAGACTTAATTATGCCTAAATATTCCTGATATGAATAACTGTTAGATAAAAAACAGGTATTTAATAGAAATCACTTGTGATATATTTCTCCAACTTTTAGTTTTGATAACAGTTTATACTTTTTGTTAGTCTTTTGGAATTTAACTGGCTATCCACAACACCATTTAGGAGTGGGATGATCCATGTGGGTCTCAGAGACGGTTGATTTATGGACACTTTTAGCAACCACGCGTGTTTTTGATGGCAATTAAAAGTGAGGGAAATTTATTTAAGATCTGCAAGCAATTGTTGCCAGTCCACTTTCACCCAATCAAATGCACTGGAATCGGACCCATTTTTTGCAGATCAAAACAAATATAAATTAATTTCATAGGTATAATAACTTGCATATTGTCTGAAGAAGATGTAAAAGTGGCTAAATAATACAATTTAAATATGACATTGGGTTACTCAGAGATATGTGTTCCGAAAATGCAATGTAAGGACCCTTAACTGTTGATAGTGGAGCAGGAGGCAAATTCAAGAAATCGAAAATTTTATGTCGAGGATGATTTACATTAGTGCATTGTTTAACGTTTGTGAGGATTCATTTTGATCACACCCACATCATCTTGTAGTGTTCGGACTTGTAAGAACCCCTTTTTGTAAAAACTTGAAAATTGTAAATCAAACAAGCATTGTTGGACGCACCCAAATTGTTCACTTGCACTTCATTTTACACCTCCATGACGCCAATCACTTTGTCTCCAAAAATTTTGCTTGCATTGTGCTTCTGAGGAGTACTGCAAAACCAAATGATTTTGACAGATTTCTTGCAAAATTTAAATAAATAAACATCTGAACTACATACCAACCCAGTTTGGTGTATTTTTGGTGCCATAAAAGGTTCCTTTAGCTGAAAAAGTAAGTACTGGTCACTTTGTAGATAAATTTTATTCTGATGAGGCAACGCATGACCTCGTGCTACCATACTAACCCATGGGTAGATTTGCACTTAAGATGGAGGCGTGAGAGAAGGCGATAGTTCGACGAGAGTGAACATTTTAGCTTTCGTTCTGTTTGCAGCGAGTTGAGGAGTACAAAGTCGATCATGACTTTAAAAGTCCTATTTGGTGTGCCTGTCTACAGGAATTTATTTATTGTTCCGTACTCGCATCATACTGAGTTCCTATGGATTTTCAAGAAGTCAGAGATTAAAAATATCTTGCCTATCTTCATTGGGACCAAGGGATTTCAAGCTGCACGCCAGTATACTAAGTGGTTTTATTGAATTTTTTTAAATAGCCTAATAAATTACCGCAGACATTGCCATTGAAAAATAGCTAATAGGAAAATTATCGCAGGTGCCTTAATTTCTGGTCTTGTATTCAGAATGCTAGTCTACGGTTATCAAGCACCAAATCAATCAATGCAGCATAGTAGTAGGAGTATCCCGGAAGTATATTCAAGTGACGATTTTAGAAATTGCACAATCTTGCAACAGTAACGAATAAATCTAATCAGTTTTGCATTCAAAATCTTAAGGTTTTAGAGTTGACATCAGCAAAGTAGAGCACAGTGTGTCACAAATTGCTTTCAAGAGTGAGAGAGACTTTTTCTATCATTTAATAGTTTGTGAACGTGTGTGTTGGATTTTAGTGCTTTATTTATAGGGATTTAGCATTTACATGACTAAAATTTGTGTATTGCTGATTTCAGTGCTTAATCCGAGCATACTTAACCAAAACTGGGAAAAATAAGAATTCTTTAGGAAACCGGCGATAAAATGTGCTAATATAAAACTAACTCTTTTATTCTTAGGGTTTCTATGGTTAAATATCCGTTACTTTGTTTCGCAATATTCCCTGGATATAAGTGTCTTCTTGCGAACCGTACCTTTGTAACTAGCTTTAGAGTAAAGTTTGTGCATTCCCAGTAGCAACCTGCATGTATTTTACAAATGGGTTCCCTGCAGACCTCAAAAATTTCGGCATTTCACTCAACGAGCCTACTTATACCTTCAAGACTG